>JBAJNP010005326.1:0-27296 GCA_036877545.1 Yasuhikotakia modesta
TAGGTAGCTCACCTTTAGTGTCCACAACATAAAAGAGAAAGAGGTATGTTGAAAATCCAGCTTCAGCTGTTAGCTCTGTTTGGGAACATGGAAGCAGGTTTCCACAAGTTGCCCATTACCTGGCCCCAGCTGTTTATTAGCTTCACGTTTTATTGCAACATCCCAGCTATCAGGGAACATTCTCTAAACACTGCCTAACATTAGTAGAACCTTTTTAACAATATATATTCTACATATCAAAAACAATTATTATTATGTAGATAAAATGTTACAGAATTTAAAATAAATGTTTATATAATCTGATGATGTCAGCAATGTTGACAACTGACACAAGCACACCCATGTTTCCCTCTCTAGTCTACACCTGCACACTGTTGACCACAAACACACACACACACACCATCAGACATTTCCACCCTGTTTGTGCTGAGGGAGGGTCTTTCAGTAACAGAATAATTTAGTTCATAATCTGAGGCTCCTTCAGGGCTCTGAGATAAACATACTTATAAAACAGTGGAGATGTTCCCTCAGGTGGAGCCGAGGCTACTCCACAAACAACAGAGGACAGAGAGATTCACAGATAGGGAAAGTGAATTGACCATGACTTTCTACAAACGCACATAAACACCTTCTATATGGTTTTACCATACAGCAAACTAAAACTGCATTTGCACACTAAAACTAAATGCGTCACTATTGTGTGGAACAAATTCACTGCGTTCAAAAACGTTTCATGTCATTTACTGTAGTGTGAGGTAAGCAAAAAGCATTTTTGTTATTATACATCAACCAAAGATCTCAGTCCTCAGATTAGACTCAGAGGACTATAATAGTCCTGTCTGAATGTCCTCTGAGTCTAATCTGAGACTGGTGGACCCTAACTATTTATTGCTTTCTTAAAAACAAACAACCTATTAGACTGACAGCAAAGTTGGTTTTGTCCTCTCTTTGAATTCTTACTTCCTTTCTTGTCTCCCGGCCCACAACCCTGATCTGCTAGCGGCGGCACAAAACAAACCAAAGAGAGAACCAGCCTCTTCTGCAACAGTTGCTCAGTAAGAGAGAGAGAAAGAGAGACAAAAAAAAGGGAGAGAGAGAGACACACACAAAGAAAGAGAGAGGAACGTTGGAAGCTAATAATAGTGTCCGCAGACGCTGCTGTCAACTGCATGTGACGGCTGTAACCGTTTCCTCAGCCCTTCTTTCGCTCTCCCCCTCAACAACAACATAATTTCTTTCTTTGTCCACACCATCTTTTATCTCCTTTTCTCACACCCTTCTTTTTCTTTTGTCCCTCCATCCTTAAACAATCGCCTATATTACAAAGTTAAAGGTCACGTAAGGTCAGGAGAATCAGACGAAGACTGGTTTACACGTGCAAATGACGTCTGATGCATTCACTCTATTTTGAGCTGTAAGATTTGATGAGTAACACACTAGGCGTCTGGATGAACACAGCCTGTCAGTCACTATGAGAGAATGATCATTATCTTATTACTGAGTGGCTGATCAATTAACTCCTGACATCAAGCTACTACTAAACACACAAATAAAAGTTACACAATTACATGCATTACTGCTAGTGTTCCTTCAGCATTAAAGGAAATCTTTGGGATAATCTATTTTGAAGAACTAAAACCAAGAACAACACCACGAACAACAAATATTTGTCTCCAGTAACTTTGAAGTGAAGAACTGTGACAATAAACAGAACAGTCTTTTAAACCACCCCAGATCCACCCACATACCCCTGTTAAGGCAAACTGGTTGACCCACCCCAAACACACAACATTGGTTAATCTAATGCTAATATGTTCAGGCTAGTCAGTCTGCAATTCCAAACATATTGCTATTTTTTGTGAATAGTTGCACAAAATTTAAGGCTTTAAGGCTTTATGCATTCTGCATGTAAACGACTTAAATGACTGAATTTCTTTTGTCTTATTCTTGATGTGAACAAATCTTAAGACTCAGAAGAACCTCTGAGTCATTAGGTGACCATTTAACCCAAGTCAGTGTTGCAACCCAAAATCAAATGAGGAATCTCTCTCTCTCTCTCTCTCTCTCTCTCTCTCTCTCATTTAACTCTCTGAGGGAGCTTAAAAGAAAAGATAATACAGAACATATAACAAACTCAAAAGACTGAGAGAGAGAGAGAGAGAGAGAGAGAGAGAGAGAGAGAGAGAGAGAGAAATATTATTTGAACAGAACAAATCTGGGGCAGCCTTTTCATTATCAGGGAACACAGACCAGAGGGTATATCCATCTCAACTTTTCTATCACACCCGTTTATTTTTCTTCATCAGTAAGATGGTTATGAGATGAATCTTATCTGGGTTCCTCATTATTTTGCTTGTTCTGCTGAGAGCTGACCTCCTCACCCCATCTACCTCTTTCTCCATCTAACCTTCTATTTTTCATGCAAACACATGTTCCTCTCATCTTTTTAAACCAGTACAGAAACTGTGACAGCACCATGCATGTTTGGTTTAGTGAATCATTACACAGTCCAAGCATTGGCATGTAAATTGTGGTCTGGAAAAACAGACAATGCCCGCATTATCAGTGAATTCATCCCAGGATGTGTCCCAAAACACACATTGTCAACTACTGCGCCCCTGTAACAATGATTCTCAACACTGTCTTGTGCAAACAGATACGTTTCACAATGATATAATATACTCACACAAGCAATAATAACTCACTCAGACGCTTTATATGGTCTTACAAAATATTCAAGTACTTCCATATATGTTTAACAATACAGACATACAAGGGGGCAAATCCATGTGTACTAGCGTTACAAGCCTAATTTTGCTGCACTAACTATACATGTAACTAGTAAGACTGGCTGTGGGTTTATTTCTAAACGCCGCGCCCCATATTCTGGTGACAAAGCTGGTGCCACCAACAGCGATCGCAGTGCCATACGAACAAGTGGTTACCGGAGACCCAACAGTGACATGAGCTTAACTAAAAAAAACAACAACCGAGACCGGCAGAAAGACGCGTAAACGTGCGCCATTGCGCGTGGCTTTCATATGGTTTAAGTAAATACTGCGCGCTGTTTGGTTACTATTACGCGTGTGTTAGTGGTGCGGGGACGGCAGGTTGGAGTGGAAAGCATCCATACTTACCGTTGCCTTGATGGGGACGTACAAAACCGGTCTGTCAGATGCCCCATTCTTGGTCTGCTCGCTGTCGGTGTTGCCCACTTGGAAACCTTTGGATTTCACCCAGAACTTGAATTTGGCGTTGATGTGGTTGTTCTCAATGTAGACGCCCTCGGGGTCCTCACTCTGTAAAAGGGTCTGGAGAATTTTGTTGTATTTTCGCCGTGTGACGGTCTTTGTTTTGCCGGAGTCGCCGTAGGTGCGGAGGCACCACTCTTGAAAATCACCAAACATTTCCCCCTCGGACACCGCGGGGCTTCGGCTCCTTTTGATAACGTCCATTCGTTTTTTGGTGGACATAGCGTCGTCTCTTCCTCAAACCTCCCTCCTTTAAAACCAAAGAGGCAATAATGCTATTTCTACCCGGGATAAACCGATACAGGTGCAAATATGGAACTGCCTAAAATTGAAATGCCCGTATACTGTGCCGCAAAAAATATGCGAGTTAATGCCAGAGGATCGATCTATTCCCGCACCTGTTAACTGAGTCCAAGCCGTTTCCTCTGTCCCAAGGATGACAAATAAATGACAGTCCCCGTCTCCCTACTGAGGAACTGAAATAGGGGGCTGTCCTAGAAACGGCTTTCGCCCACCTGTATGCTGCAGCTTGCGGGCTAATTAAGAGAAACCGTCCCTTTAATAAAGGCTTTAACTACGGTCTAAATAAAACGACCAGGCTGCTTTAATAAACACAATTTCCATCGCATCGAAGAGCGAATAGTCCTGGTTTGTCTTTTGTTGAAGCTCCTGAAACGGGCGGTCAGATGCAGCTATGGAGGCTCCAAATGAAGAGTTACACCTCCCTCGGAGCTCCACCTGAAATCGCTTACCACCTGTTAGAATGAGCCCGACGCTCCGCGCGCCTGTCCCGACCTGACGACCGCCCGCTCGGAGGGCTGAATCGTGCGCGATCGCTGCAGTGTGAGATAAGAGCCAGACTACCTGACCCACAAGGCGGCAGGCTGGTTGGATAGGCTGGTCGGCGTCCCTCGAGTGGTGGGACCCGGTGCGGAGATCCAGGAAGTGCACCCTCTCAGATAACCCCAAGGGAACACAAAGCACAAGGCTGTCCCGCAGCACCTGTGAATAGGGCTGAATAGTCGACCAGGCGTTTACATTTGCGTTAAAATGTTTGCATACAATGTGCAAACGCGCATAGTTTAGTTTATAGGCTAATTTAGACCTGAGATCAAATAATAAAGGATAAGTTCAATTTTAAAAGTAGACTGTGGTGTGAAATGTTTGTATTGTCAGTGTATTTAATTCAGTAATTTGACCCAAACTGTTAACTGGATTTTGGAGGAAATAAATTGCCACATAAAATTAAATAGAAACAGATTAAACAATTGTTGACAGTAAGCAACAAGACAATCTAAGCACACAATCTGACCACATTTTTAAATATGTACGACTTAAAATATCTCCAGAGGTCAAAGGTCTTTATTTGCATTTCAATGTCTGTCATAAAGTTACAGACATTATAAAACAATTAAAAGTGAATGTATAACAACCCGAGAGTTAGAATCTGGCGAGTTCCACCAACACAAATTCCTGGAGACTCAATGAAGTGATCAGACATAGTATTCCAGATGAAATAATGTGGGCGATCCAGGAGACCTTGAGTGAACATTCAGTGTGAACATTTTGTGCTGCTTTGAAAGCGTTTGTGTGAGGCTGGGGCTCTGTGTCTGAGTCAGACACAACATGCAGACACACATACGGTGTTTGGAAATACAAGCGAGATTTTAAAAGAGCTTTCAGGGTTTTTTTTTTTTTAGAAATCCACTTTTCATTGATGTTCTGCAAAATCTCAGAGTGTTTTTCTTTTTCTTTCTCTCTCTTTCTGTTCCAGTGTGGGCAGAGGTGTTGCGTGGCTCTGAAAACGTACAAATACAAAAAAAATATGTACAAGGACAGTTTGTTTTGAATGAACACATAACCAGACAAGCAGCATGTTTGTTAGCATGTGCCCATTAAAGAACCAGCTGAAATGTATATAGTTTAATATAAATATGTAATTAAAGTGAAAAAATCAGGCAATCCTCCATACATTGTCTCTGTTGAAGCTGTTAAAATAGGTTAATTCTGAAGCTTTCAACTATTTTAAACTTTCTCATCTATGCACACATACCAAAAAGCCAAACCCCACCCCCAGCATACTGTACAAACATTAGTTACAGTCTCACTTGTGTTTCACATGAACACAAAGTCAAGAGTAAATCACTTTAAGTGAGGAGTAATTAAAATGCGTTTTATAGAACCGGTAGGTCTTTGTTCTGAACGCTCTCAAGTTAACAGTGGAAGTGAAAGTGGGTTTCAAAATGTCTCCCCCTCAACCTCATTTTCCCCTTTTGAGCTCTGACCCAAGAGAGACGCCTCTGCTGTAAGAAAAGAGTGGCCAGTCAGCTGTGGTTTGCTCGCTCAAGTCTTTTCCCTGAAATGTGTCACTCTGTCTGTCGAAATCACAACCGCTGCTTTTGTTTCAGATGGTCTCTCAGGCCTTTATTTTGTCATCTGAGAATTTTCAGAGGTGACTTGAGTTTTCTGTGTGGCCTGCTAAAACGTAATAAATAATATGTCCCAGAAGGTACTTCTGGGTACCTCCATAAAATGAGTGTGTAGTGAGTCGACGTCATATTGTATTTATTTGTCCTTGCTCAAAGTGTACCCGCCTCCTTGTGGGACTGTGGAGATATCTGTGTGTGTGTGTGAGAGAGGCTCTGGTCTATACAGGACTGTGTGTATGGGTGGGTAGTTATGTCTATCTGTTGCTATGACGGCAGTCAGCAGGGACTGTGAGTGGGTGTAAGGTACTGTGTGCTGTGTATACTTGCTGACTTGTATGGGGTTGTGTAATTTGGACTCTGGTACCTGCCCATGGTGTAATTACACCACAAGGTGTAAATTGTAGTTTTTATCCATCTAATCAATGTAGAAATAAAGAATGGGGCAATATATTTACATGCACTCAGATTTTGTTTTGGTGGTGGTCAAATTGAGAAAAAAATATCATTTAAAGCTGTACAAAGCTGCATAAAGTTTATTTTTCTTTATTAAATATCTTGCTTGACACTATTTATGTTCATTATAAAGAAAAGAAAAGCTTGTAAATTATGTATATAAATAACTCGAGTTATTCACTCAATTTTTCATTTAATGTTTGCTTTGGTGCAGTTGTTTTTGATAAACAATTGTATGATTTTTAGTAAACTATTCTATTTACATGTGGAAAAATGTACAACTAAATACTTAACAATATAAATGTGTTATACATAAAACATATGTCAGATAGCTTAAGTGTATCAGTAGCACATTGCAAATGTTATCTTAAGTAATAGAGTGATTCTGTGATCAACAGGATTCTCACAAAGTGGAAAGTGCTGATTGGACACAATTGTCCCTGTTTGTAATCAGCTTTGAGGTTTGAGAACGAAACGTTCCCCCCACAAACATTCACACGTCTGTCTCGTTTCATGCCACTGTCAGTTCTGTACAGATCTCTGCTTCATCTTTCACAGGAAGCTGAGTGAAGGGAAAAAGTAAGTGTATCTTTCTTGGTCGATATCTCATGTTATCTTCACATGAGCTTAGCATGCCTGACTACCGGTTGTGTGTTAGGTCAGGTGTTGAAAATAAAAGTATTGAAATTGATTTGGAGAGATGCAATGTTGAGAATGACAGATGAAGAGCAAAAAACAAGGCAACATGACTGTAACTTGAAGAAAACCTGGGACAGCAATCAATCTTTTCATTTGTAGCTTCTGAACTGTTCGTGATGTTCAGTTGCTAGCACCAGACAATGTTGAGGTTGTGAGTTCAATCCTAGTTGAATAGGATGGCAAAATAAATCACAGTTAGCATTTGTTTTGTTAGTTTCAAATTCTCCATTACAAAACCTTAAATAAAATGATATAAGATTGATTTTTTTGAATCAGACAAAAATAAGTGAGCTGCACTTATTGTCTGAAGCACCAGTTGTCATGAAGAGACTTAACTTTTAAACAATTTTTAAAAAAATATAAAAAAAAACCCCAAAAGATTAATTTCGGAAGGTTCACCTCTCACGTTAGACCAAAAAATAGACAAAAAGTGACATTTTTGCTTATAATTGACTCATTGGTTTGTTCATTCTGACTCATTGTGCCATATAATGTTACAATGTTTACTTTGATTATCAGTTGCTTAAGAAAAAAATGTATGCCAAAAGTTTAAATACAGCACACACATACATTTGATGTCCTGTAGTTAATGTCAATCTATTGTTTGTCTGTTTTGTGGTGTCCCAGTAGTTGAAATTAGGGCAGCATTGGTCTCCTGAAACACTGTAGAGCCAAACAGCCATCAATCGCCTCTGCTGCACCTCATTACCGGGCTGTCCTAAGACTGTACGCCACCATAATAGCTGTTTAACGATCCTCTATCCATCTTCCATAATCAAAATGGTGCCTGAAGACACCAAAGACCTGGAACGCACTTGAAATGTATGTGTCATGTTGTTTCTGAGAAAATATACAAACAAATTATGCTAAACATGGCACACAGTGGCAGAAATGCTAAATGCTAAAGACCTTTAAAATCACTCCAGTTCAGTGCAGTTTTACTGCACTTTGATTCAGCCTAAATTTAGCTTTGTCACTTAGAAACTGTATGTCCATAGAAACACCTTCAAGGTGTTAAGAAAACGTTTCTTTGATAAACAGCACAAAAGAGACTTCTGGAACACAATAGAATTCAGGGGTCTCAAGATTATTATTTTAAAAAATGTTGAACACTGTCAAAAACACAAGATTACAGTGTAACACTTTGGCAGAGACTTTTTCCCAAGGTGACATACAGTTCAAAGTTGTATCAGTTTATACATTTCCTGTGAACAACCCTGTGAACCTCACACATTGCTAGCAACTTTATCTTTTAAGCTACAGTAAAGCTAATTGATCTTGTGAAATCTTAGCAGTCTCAGATTCATCTATTGGTTGAGAGTGTTTCAAGTGACAAGATTACAAGTAAATGTGAATATAAACTCTAAACATATACAGTATGCTTAACATTATTTTGGCTAGTATAATCATTAATTATCATTGTTGGTCCTGGAATAACATCTATCAACCAATCAGATTGTTTTAGTTGGTTTATCAAAGTCAAGTCAAAGTCAACTTTATTGTCAAATCTGCCATATGTACAGTACATACAGAGAATTGAAATTACGTTTATCTCAGACCCCAGATACACAAGATTAGCAACAAGTACAAACAAGGTTATTTACAAAATAATAAATCTATATGTATATAAAAAATTTTTACAATGATACAGATTTTTACAATGGTCAATGTTAAGCATTATTATTAAGCTCACTAGAAAAAATGTATATCCTTTAAAAATGCTTGGGGTTGATTAAAAGTGTTATTTCAAAATAATATTAGTAGCCTATTTTAGCCAAATTGTCTTTGCTGAATAATAAGGGGAAAGACTTTTTCAGAGAAGTTCGTCCAGTGGTAATAAATAAATACAGTGAAAATACAGTAAAGTAATAAATACAGTGGGATGGTTCATTAGTACTTATTTTAGTACATACTTCATTAGTATTAGTACATATACTTAGTAAGAAGTTACAATATAAGATGTGAGTTACACATCCATTTCCAAAGACACCCACTCAGAAGCATCTACAAATGTACATGCTAATAAACTCATACTCTAGTATTAAATATTATACTCTAGTATTGAATATTTCTGTACATTTTTCTGTAAAGTGACTGTAACTAAATCTCATTTTTTGGTGATCTGTCCCTTTAAGTCCCCCATCATTTATCTGACCTTTGACCCCCCCCCCCCCAACCTGCTTTCACTTTGTGTCCTGAGGTCAATCTAGCTTGTACCGTCCACACAGCTGCTTGCATTGAGGTGTTGAAAGATGCACCATTAGAAGGAGGAATCAGTAGTTCGCTCAAAAGCCAGTTACTTTGTTTGGGCTGTGTTTCAATTCTCCTCCCCTATTTTTTGTTTTCTACATTGTCTTCACCTTTGCTCTATTAGTCTCCTGAATGTTTGAGAGAAAATTGTCATTGTCCTCAGTGTACAAAGCATATTTGTAGCATATTAAATATGTATATTGTACATAGCATATTGTAGCATATAAAGCATATTTTTTTCTTTTCTATTTCTCCCTCTGCTTCTTTAAACTTGTTTTCTGTGCTGGCAGGCGTGTGTTAGTTTCTGCAGGTCACCAGAAAGTGAAAGTGTTTTCTAGCTCTCATTTGAGGTGTGACAGCAGTGTGCCAACAGCAGCTATGTCCTTGGCTTCACATTTTTGACCCTCTTCTCACAACTTAAATGAGTCTTTTTCTTGCCATCCGCCCTCTGGCTGTGATCACCTCTGTTAGTCATCTTTTGTGTTCTACCCCTCGGTTCCTTCACCTCATTTGATCTTTGTTTTCTGGAGTTTTGTTCCATCCAGTTATTGTCCTAATGAGACCCGTTGCTGTAAATAAACATTATAGCCAATGCTGTCCTCTAGCGTCTAACGCACCTAACTGCACAATTCGGATCATTTAGATTCATGCCTTACATATTTAAAACATATTTTACATATTGTGGATTTATGTATGTTATACATTAAATTACGTATTCTATATCATGCTATACTATACTATACTGTACTGTACTGTACTGTACTGTACTACACTATACTGTACTGTACTGTACTATACTATACTTTCATGTGTTATCCTATGCTATGCCATACTTTCTTGTGCTGTAGTATTTCATATTATAATATATAATGTATATATCACGACTTGCAATTGTGCTGAAAATTCACTATTAGCTTCATGTTTCTCCCTACTAACAGAGCAAAATAATGTGAAAGAACAATGGCAATTTTTGTTCATTTTCTAGTTCCTGGTAACAAAAAGTCAGGAGTCAAGAAATTCACACTACAAGGGAATAATTATTTCCTACCAGAGCTCAGAACAAAAGAGAGGTGCTATATAAAGTGTGTGTGTCAGTTTTGCCATCATTTTTTGCCCTACCCCCCCTGCTGCAGGAGTCCGTGGGGAGGAGATGGAGAAAATAAGGGAGTGAGGGGGAGGGGTCAGCCCTGGGACAGGCCCAGTGTGCTAGCGAAGGGGAAGCAATGGGATGGTTTGGTTGATAGGGTGATGAGAGAGGCTGGAACTGCAGAGGTGTGTGGTAACTAAGTAACAAGAACAAACAACATATAAGAGTTAGAATAAAGCAGAAATACACACAATACAAGATTTACAATGTTAATGATGGTAAAAGTCTGAGAAATGTTTAATACGTTTGTATGTTGTGAGTGTGGTTTGTTTAAGCAGGTCAAGGCTAGTTAGTCTCTGCTGGTGGATGCCGTAGCTGCGACATTAAAATGGCAAAAGCTATTTTAATGGCTATTTATGCTTAGCTGTATAAAGTATTCTGAAAAGGCCAGTTTTGTGAGGTTGTTTTGATGTCACAGCTGAGGACAGCCAATAGTGAATGGACTGGATTTGGATGGACTGGAGTGAATGGATTTTGGCCATTAGTCAATCAGAAATCATTTTTCTCAAACTTAAGAAGAACTGGTTACATATAAGGTATGAAAATTTTGTCAAAAACAGATTATTTTGGAGTAAATATGCCAAAAATTGCTTCTTGGTGGTCATTTGCCAGCCAAACAATTGAGATAAATGTCAACGCTAATACAGTAAAGATTTGTTGAGACATTATAGACTTTTTGATTTGTACTGTTTTTGTGTTCAATCCTTTACTTTAGGCAGCATTTATAACCAAGACAAGAAATTCATTCCTCTTTTATTAAACACACCCTTTGTCCCTGCATATTAATATACAGCCCTGTGCTAAGGTTCAGGAAACTCCACGTTATGTTTCCTGAGGGCACACAAGTTGAGGCCCTTCTGCCCTCAGAACAGCCAGCACAGGCTATCTGCCCTGCCCAGATTATGGCTGCAGTGCCTGGGGTGAAATACCACAGGAAGTCCCCCTGTGCACCACAGCCCAATCTACACTGCACAGTTACGTTTGTGGTCTGCATCCGAGAGGAACACAAATAATAACCCATCAATTTTCTTCCACGTGGACATGAGGAAGAGGAGGGTGTGTATGTGTAAAAAAAATTAAGAAAACAGTCTGACAGCAAATTGAAAGTATGTATAAGACAATGAGAAACTAATAAAATGGGAGGGGGGGCAGTGTTGCCATGTCCACTATTAGTTATTTTTCATAATTTATCTTTCTATCTTATTTCTCTATCTCTATGAAAGAGGAAGCATGCAGGAACCAGACCAGGTTTGTTTCCTGTTTAAAACCGCACCTTTGAGAGGTTCAGAGGGGGAAAATATGTGCATTTGTGTGTGTGCGAGTGGAATGGCAGTGGCTCCTGGTGTTATATACAAAGGGCACCTGCGTGGGGTTGCAAAACCTTCTTCCTGTTTGAACTACTGTTCTAAACCCAATGAATTTAAAAATGGTAAAATGTGTTAATTAAAAACAATGTATTCTTACTGGTTATTGAAAGCATTATCAAATGAGAATATGTATTACACTTTTTACATTAATATTTAATTATATAATATGTAAACATGCAAGGAGTGGGAAATATGAAGGATTTTGTGCATGAGTTCCAATTTTGCACGAATTCATGGAACTGCAGGTTCTACAGCTTCAACAATGCAGTATAAAAACAGCTATTATATGTGTTTTAAGTTTCAGGCATTACATTGTGCAATTTCTGATCAATCATTTTGGCTACACACAGAGAAAAATTAAACTGTCATGATTTGATACAGAAGGCTTCTTTCAGATTTCAATCATTATAAATAGTGCCTGTGTCGGCACTGTATTCAGAATTTGTCTTGGCAGGATAACTTTACTGACGCAGTTACCCACAGAGACCAGCCAAAAAAAACTTACCATTTAAAAGATCTTACAAATAACAGAAGCACTTCTTAGAACTTCTTAGACATGCTGTGAATAGTAGTTTTGAGTTTACTGTGTGTTTGACACCCCCGCTGGAAAAAATGTTAACACCATCAAATAGAATCACTAAAATAATGACTCATTCCAAACAGGTTTCCCAAAACTTTCCCCCTGTCCCTTGTCAGACAGGAGGCCCCGCCCTAAACTCACACCATTGGCTAAGAGCTGCCTACAGGTTTTGTGATACAATGGACACCTATTTAATTGACACCTGTCAGGTAAATTAAAGACAGAAAGATAAAATATTATATATGTATATTATATATTTATACTAATTATTACACAGCTTATGTTTTATAGTAGCATGCTTTAATCTAAAATGACTTGTATAATTTTTAGTATAAAAAAGTGTTTTAGAATTATTAAACTTAAGAAAGTATGTCTGGTGTCCTGATAGTGAAAACTGGGGAGAGATTTGTTTTTTGTTTATTTTTGTTTAGATTTAAATTTTCATTGTTTGTTTGGAGGAACTGAAATTGCTGTCTCATCAAAAACTCTGTTAACAAATAGCAAGTAATGGCTTGTTACAATCCAACCCAACAGAACTATGACATCACAACACAGTTAAGAACATCTGTCTTCCTTAGCGTCTGTCAAAATAATGTTAACCAGTGTAAGGGTGAGGAAAAACAATACAATATGCAGATCTCAGACCAGCAAACTGTCTGCTACTGTATAGTATGTACAGTATATATATATATATATATATATATATATATATATATGTGTGTGTGTGTGTGTGTGTGTGTGTGTGTGTGTGTGTGTGTGTGTGTGTGTGTGTGTGTGTGTATATGTTCGTATTATGCACATTATTTATAAGCAGACTTATAAGTATTCTGACAAGAGAAATCACTGTACAGAGAAATGTATCCCACAATGCATTGCACTTAATTTGATGTTTCATACATGTTCCATCAGTGTGATGAAAACAGTTTCTTCATAGGAAGGAAAATCCCTGCGTATTTCACTCTCTGTCTCACTCTCTCCCACTCTCATGTTTCTATATTTGAACTCCCCACTGGAGAATCAGGTTTAAATATTAAACCAGCAGACTCCTAACAATACTCGAATAATACTAAAATGGAGTATTTCAAAAATTTTCATACAATATTAGGTTTTTGTGTCCAAAGAATTAACAGAAGCAGAGAAAAGATTGATGAGATATAATCAGTTCCATATCAGCAAGCAAAAATGTATATCTTTTGGCAAGTCAATTTAAGCTCATTTTATACTGTATAGTCTACTGTATAGTGTATAATGTTTGCTGTATAGTGTATAATGTCTACTGTATATTGTCTACTGTATAGTGTATATATTCCTACTGTATAGTGTCTACTGTATAGTATCAATGTCCATTCATGGGAGATCTTTTCTTTGAGGTACAATTTTACAAAAACCTCATGTCTCAAACTTCACCTGTTATCTCCCTGACTTTCTGATTCAGTTATATTTAGGTATTGATCATGCTTTATTTTTTAATTTGAGTCTATTGACACATATTCACATATATGCATGCTTGTTATATATAACAATAAGAATCATTTAGCCTTAAAATACACTGTACTTAGTTGGTCATAAATTAGCATTGCTAAAATGACTCATGGTTTTCAGTTTTTGGTATGAGGTTGTTTGGTGAGAAACGGTAAAACCTTCAGTTTCTATAGAAAAACAGTAATAATTGTAAACGTCCAACCCCACTAAAATCCCCAGGTTAACACCTGAGAAACTCATCCTGAGCTCCAAAAACAGGTGTTTGTTCAGTGATTAACACTATATTTACAACAGGCCAAAAACCATCCACACAATGTACATCTTAAAACTGCATCTACATATATATTTACACAATGGACAGTGAGTTTTTTATCTCATAAATTGCCAAATGTACATAGCACATGGCAGATGTTCAGAGAATGGCTTTAGGGTGTCTAGTAATTCTCGTGGGAACATAACTTCCTTTTTTACCGTCTAGTGTAACAGTAACTCGCCCATATACCCCCTTCTCTGTTTTCTTAGATACGGCCATACCATGTACTCAGAGAAACACACACACATACACACTCATACACACACACCAGGTGTTTAGTGAAGGGCAGGTGTGGACAAGCGTAAGTGGCCCGGAGAGGCAAAAATGTCAAGTTTAAGATCTTCAGGTGTAAATATCTGGGATTTATTCAGACGGAGTCTGTTTAACATCATACGCGTGTTATTGATGTTAAACATCACTTACGTTTAATTGCCTGCTGATAGATTCATGGCTTTGGTGGACTGTCTGAAGTTTTTAGTATCCAGTTGTATAAAACAGTGTATATATATATGCAGGCATTTGTATTTCACATAATTTTAAATCTCTTCATTCATTGAATTCTTGCAGTTCAATGAGTCTAATTATAATAATGAACAAAAAGAAAACAAATAAATAATTGTAAAATCCAAACAAGGTCATTTTTATTGATGATTGATTGATGATTACAGACAAAAACATAGCAAATGAAAGAATGTAATGTAATGTAAACAAATGTTACATTAAATATACTCAAATATATTAAATGAAATACTGTATTATTAGCCGTAACATAAGAAAGATAATGTGGCAAATAAAGCTTTTTTTGTGCAAACGTTTTATCATGTTTGCACAAAATAGGTGCATTTTAAAATCGTTTGCCAATTATCAGGTGCAGACAGATTTTGTTCTGTCTTTAGGGATTCATTTAATGAGGCCCTGCTTCACACATATGGACACACCCCTTTGTACATTTGATTTACTTTCAAGTCAGAGTTCACCTAAGAAGACTTAAGCACATCATATTTTGCCTCTTCTTACAGAATAGCATAAGCAATCTGCACGAATGTACATTATTATGTTATTCATAATTTACCAAGAATGTGATGCTGGATATCATTTGATTGTTAAATGTGCACCTCTGGCTAAATTCAGTTGTCTATGTCAATAATGCTTTTTTATTTCAGCCTGTGCGCTGACTGAAAAACCATCATAAATTCTAGAAGAAATTCTAAATATTTTACATTGAGTTACGTCTTCCTGATACCATACAGTTTCTGTTGTTTGTTATTGGTAAATTTTAGTTTTTGTAAGAGAAAGCTTGAGTCATCTTACTTTATTCCAGCTCACCCATGTTGTGAGGAAAGCTTGTTGAAACCAGTTTTCTCAGGTGAGTAGAATGAGGCTTCAACTGAACTTTAAATAGTATTTTCTATTACTTTTGCTTCGCAGCCTTTTGAGGCTAAAAATATTTACAACTGAGTTCTTCTTATTGTGAAAGGCAATGGAATCTGAACGGTGCTCAATTCTTAAAATTCATCCAGTTCTTCAATTATGAGAGGAACAAATAAATAGTTGTCTTCAGAAATTTGTTTAGTTCTTTATTAGTTTGACCATTAATTAAAAAATGAATAATAGTGAATAAAGAGCATCTGGTACCTTTTATGACACAAACATGATGTAATAATCACAACATAGAAATAATGCTAATTAGTTTTGGGTAGTAATGACTTTAATTAAATGTTGTATAAAGCTGTTAGTTGGTGTGATAAACTAATTTATTTCACAAATCTGCTTTAAGCTATTTACACGTTAATCTTGTTCTTGCTTTATTGCATCATCATTCATTAATATCTATTGTTCTAAAAAATAACACGTAAAAGAAGCAAAAATCTTCAGTTCAGTTTTTTGTTTGGTTGATGAAATCTATGTTCATTTTCACACCTCGTAGGCTCTATTCAGCACTGCGTTGTACAAAACAGGCTCTGACACGCAGACAGAAGAGTGTCAGTCGGCGATAGAAAATACTGAAGGAAAGGGTGAGAGAAAGTCAGAAAAAACTGGACATGGACATCGGACAAATTAGACATGAACACAAATCCTCTTACAGTTGTGTCACTCTTACAGACCTGTGTCACTGCTTAGAATGGAAAACAATGAAGCATGTAGGGACAGACATCCCCCAATCAGACAATTTATTTGCACGCCCTTTGGGTGTGTTTCTCTGATATTTTCAGTCTTTGTATTACATTGCTCCAGGTCCAAACTTTAATGGTACAGAGTGTTCGTATTTGACAGCATAACGTTAATTGATTACACAAGTTCAAATTAATGTAAAGCATGACAGCCTTTGATAATATTAAGAGAAAGAATTTTTCTCTTACCAATATCCAAATGAAGATCCATTTATCACTTAACAGCCAGTGTTAATGCATTTGTCAAATCATATTTTTCCAAAATGTATGTATGAACCTGTACACTGGTTCTGCATGTAATAGATGCAGTACAAAAGTTTGTTATTACAAACATTTCTGGTAGATTCAGACAAGTGACTAATCACAAATAAGATCAACAATAAGATACATTAATGTGGAATGTTTTGTCCCAAAACACACACACACACACACACTGTTTGTATGGAGGCTGCACCTCTGTGGTATGAAAACATTACATTTACTAAGTTAACTGAAACAATCCATACTGGCTTTGGCCCTCTCCATCTCATGAAGGAAGTTGTAGAACTGGGGTAAAGTCAGCTCTGATGGGAAAAGATACACAAAAGATGTTTCAAAATGACCAAAAGTCAAACATTCAAACTGAAAACATAAATGAGGGAAAATTATATGTTTTGGAAGCACTCACCCATGTACACATTTTCTGTCTTGTTTCCTTTTCTGATGACAAGTTTTAGCTGTAAGAAGAAAGATGAATGTTTAAAAAGGTCAAATGAACAGCTATTTGCATATGCGTTATTGTGATTTGATGCTGAAGGTCAGTTTTCTTAACACATCTAAAAATGGGAAGATAATGGAAGATGGTCAATTAGAGTCTCTGCCATTTAGCAAATGCATTTACTTCCAAGGTGACTAACAGCACATTAAAGGCACCATTAATCCCCAGGACAAATCTCTGCCTCCCAGTATCTCTATATAGTTATAGTTTATATACAGTATATGAGCTACATCAACAAAGCATAGGAGAAACAGTATGGAATTGTTTAGTTTTGATTAGTTAAAGCTGAAGTTGTATAACACAAAACATCACAGGATTACCTGTAGAAAAATATTTCCAGCCTTTTGCAGTTCACTTGTGCCAACAGTAACTGCAAAGGATTATACATTTACATTACTTACAGTACACAAATACTGTACAACCAAGTGCTACATGTAACAGTGCAAATAATACAGATATACAATGTAAAGATGTGTCCATTGCTTACCACCAAACTTCCATTCCATGTCAATGAGTTGGTTGACCATTAAAGTCTGTCCTACTGCTAGTCTGGACAACACAGGGTAGTGAACTTTCCACTACAATAAATGAAAAAATGTAAATTTTACAGTAATAATTACCTACCACCCCCTTTCTAACACAACAGAAATGCTGTATTACATTCATTTAGTACCTGTTGAGAAAAATGACTGGCTTTGTCCTCATTTAGTCCTAATAAAGAAACAGACACACTATCATGGACTCGTAAGTGAAAATACACTGTATACTTAAAATATGGGAGTATGTGAAAATCTTACCTAATGATAGCAGGTCTGCCTTCACCTGGTCTGCTGTAAGGTTTCTTTTCAAAGCACCTAAAAATAAAACAAAAAAAAAACAAGGATTAACATCCTTTCCATGTCTATTATAGCATTTTAGTAATCTGCATTTATTTCTTAATTTTCTCAGCAGGCTTTGTGATCAACACTTGAATTATCATCTCCTCCTCCATCCTTATCATGTAATTCCTAAATGTATGGGCAGCAATATAAACACCTCATGGAAATGCAAGTCTGTCAGTCTACATGTTGGCCGGTTTGGATTTTCAAGAACAATTTGCAACATAGACATATTTGCACATGTTAGAAACTTCCAGATGCATAAACATTGCTTTTACCGTGAGGTAAGAGGAGGACACTCTTCATCAAACCTCTCAGCGGTCCAACGCTCATCCCATTTTCTCCAGCAAACTCTGTCAGCTGACCCAAGAACCGCTCCGACTGGCGATCAAAGCACAATATTTTAGTAAACACAATATTTTCACAACTTTTAGTTGTGTACGATTTAAAATACCATTAAGCAAGTATTTATGGCATGAATGTTTTCCATGTTAACATAAATAATGTGCACTGATTATGAATGCATATATTCATATATTACTTTATTTAACCCTGAGGTCCTATTAGGAAGTGACTCACCTCTTTGGGCTCAAGGAGGAACTGGTATAAGATCTCTGTAAGACTTACAAACTGCTGCAGAGAAAAAAATAAGGTGTATATTTGAGTGACCACCCTTGAATTAAGGTTAAACACAACAAAGAAATACAGAGAATTTCAGTATTTTCTGTATGTCACGTATATTTCAAAAGTAAAAGGACTCTTATTTGTTTTGTCACAAATACATACAAAACATATTGTTGTCTGTTTGTATCTCTTTCTAAATAAATCTCTTTATTTAAACATTCACTGCTCAAATTCGGGTGCCAAATAATATATATATAAAATTGCATGTTTTTTAATAGTATGAAATTGTATTTTTTATCGTTTAAATACTTTAAATGTAGGTCAGACAGTTTATCCAGACTTTTATTTCCGCATATACTTGATTCGGTTCGGGGTAAAACACTGAACACTGCGGGACTAGCTAGCCATGGATCGACGTACATGTCATTTCACATAAATATGTTATGCAAACTTGCAGTGCACATAAAGATACATTCGTGTTCATGACAGCTGAGTTAACTAAGCTACATAGTTAATATTAAACCTGTCTGGAAAAGCAGGATGTTAACCGGGCTAAAGCTAACCGTATGGTCATCTCACGTGATTGAACGCTGCGTAAGACCTTCGCTGACTTTACTAGTGTCTGAAACCTCGTTCTTCCTCTCAAACTAAATGCATCAGACATGCAATGAAAATGTCTGATGCTCCTACCTGTTCATTGAACTTATTGAGGTTCTGAAAGTCAGTGCTGACATTATCAGGTAAAGTATCGTTCGTGAAATGCAACTGCAACATCGTTGCTTTGCAGCTCTGCTTCACTTCCGCTGCTGAAACTGACTCTCTTCATTCAGAGCAGCACTTTCGTCTTTCTCGGTTAGCTTACCGACCCACCGAGCGCGTCCCGTTCACGTTTGGCATAACTTTATAATATGATCGTCGTCACTGGTTTGCTTTTCAGTATTAAATATAGGCTACGAATTAGTTTTTTAGATATGTTCTTCCAATATATAGCAATATATAGTATTTCTCCTGTTATATTACAACGATTAAAGACCTATTTAGCTCTTATCACTTGTTCTTAGTTCAGTATCTAATCAGATATAACATGACACAACATACTAAGTTCATGTTTAATATTAACCATCATCCTAGAGTTATAAACCTATAAACGTTAGATGTGTTTCTGTGTTAAAAAGCACTGAGACACCATCTGAAACAACACGTTGAGGCAAGCGCTCCCGATCCACAGGAGGGGTTAAACAGCAGGAGGTAAAAGTAGCTTTTATTCAGTGGGAATGAGATTCGAGACCCGGGAAAAGTCACGCCTGAGTTTTGAGGCGAAAGACCGAACGGTCCCTGTGAACGAGACTCCATTTACATATTCGCCCCAAGGGTTTAAAGGCGTGTGTAGCAGCAAAGATCAGTGTGACATACCGCAGAAACCTGGCAGTGGACTACTTTAACGGCACCATCAATCTCTGCTCTCCAACTTTTTTTAAATCACACTACTAGTCCAGAGACAGGTAAGTTTCTGCACTTCTGCATGGAGCTTGATCGGTGCGCGCTCTCGGTGAGAGTTCAAGTGCAGCGAGACCGCACATGTTTGATAATATAAGTTACTTGATCAAACTTAGATGTTATTTTAGTCCGTTTAAGCCATTGAACAAATATGATCGAAATGCATTTCATTACTTTTTTGTTAAACATCGCAGTGACGTGTTTCTCGAGCGCGCATGCTTGCGCACTGAAAGTTTGTCTTATAGGTGATTATGTAAGATCGTGAGATTTATTTGCCATTGGTTTTGCAATGACTGTTTGTCAGAGTTGTTTACTGCATTTGTGCACCTTGTCGTATTTTTATTCACATCGTATTCAAATTTACGATTACATTTCACATTTTCGTGAAAAATGCATGTCTTTAAAGATTAATTTGCAAAACTTGTAAGAATCCGCAAAACCTATTTTGTTAAATCAACTTGTTTCTCGGAAAAAAATGTATTTCGTAGGTTAAAATAAATAAAAGTTTAGTTGTAACGGTCTGCATCAGTTTTAACAGGTCAAAAAGGAAATGCACCAAGATATGTTGTGTTTCTGTAATATTGAGAACCGGTTTATTGTGTTAACTGTCAAGTTTTATAACAGCGGCGCAGATGCTTTTGCACACATTTGTGTTTTATTTGTCTTCATGGCTTTGTTAGAGCAGATACGTGAACACGTGTAATAAATATGGGGGTGATCGGTGCAGGTGAATTCCTCGACGGGGTGACCGCGAGTTGAGCGCGTGCATCTGAGCGCGCGCTAATTGGCGTCGGTGGACCGTACCGCGGAGCGCGCTCGTGCCCGCGGGGCCTCTCGCAGGAATGCCGCGCCGTCACTTCGCTTTTGCTCGGGTGCATGAAAATGACTCAGACCTCCGTCAAATGTGTTGTAACAATGAGACGCTGCCCTGAACCCGGAACGCTACGGTCAGCTCAAGTAGCGCAGTTTTTTATTGGTGTAGGTTCATTCAGTAACTCCCCCCTTCTTTCCCATTTCACAGCTGCGCTGTATCAAGGGAACTTGTTTTGTATTACAAACACTGAAGCGTGTGTCAGGTTTGTTTACGCCAGGCATTTGATGGTGGTCTTAATCGCTTTATTAGGTTAAAGTTAATGAGTATTGTATTCCTCAGCAGCAAACGCACGCAAGTTACCTTAATACAAAAAACACTCACACATTAGACCCACAATCTCTGCCATTCATACAGATCTTTGATGTGGCCTCTTATTGTACTCAGTCTTATTGCCATTCACAGACGCACTCAGCGTCCCACTGAGTGTATGTGTTCCTTAACGCACATGTTCTTATAGACTCCATAAAGAAAACTTAAGCATTGTCACTTGGATAATGAACTTGTGAAATGAGATCTATCAGCGCATGCCAGTGTGTGTGTGTGTGTGTTCAGTCATTGTAAAGGATGCACCTGGAGGTGTCCAGTGTCCAGGGTGTAAACACTTTTTTAAGTTATTGCTTAAATGTTATATTAAGTTATTTAAGTTATTGCTTTCATTTATTTCCCTCCATTTTCCAGTTCAGTTCCAGTGTTTATGTGTGTCTTACAGTCCAACTACTGATAATCTACTCATTTAGTACCGATATAATAGTTTGCAATCCCAATATTAGTTGTGATTTGCTTGTTTATTTGTTTATTCTTAGTAAACAAACCAAAGATACGAGGGAAAGGTTTAGGTTTCGATCCGTGTCAGCCTGTCAGTTAAACCCTTAAATAAAACAATTTGTGGGATATAAATACAGTCTTCCAGGTGATGGGAAAGCGCGAACACACATTCATCACCCTCAGGGTGTAACGTGATCACCAGCTGTGGTCTGAAAGAATGAATGGTGTCTGTTGAGTTGGTAGGCAAATATTTCCACCTTGTGGGAACTGCTGATTACAGAAGAAAATGAACCCATGAAAACTACATGTGATGCTATTAAAGGTGTCCACCTCCCAAAACAGACATTCCGTCACCATTTACCTTTAACCTCAGGCTAATGTTAACCTGGACTGCATTGATTGGTTAATGGCTTTGCCCAGGTAATCGTATACATTCTTCAAACTGAAGTCAAAGCAGATACAAACTCAAAGTGATATACAAAGAAGTGCTTTCGTAATTCGGTCTCTGATGTCATTGATGATGTAATAGAATCAGACGAGTAATAGATTTAAATGTGGCTGGAAGACAGCAATCACTCAGTGTTTAGTTGTTGACTTAAAACAAGTATGCTTTAGTATTTCTTTGAAGAAGAATGACTGCAGATATGATTTTTTAATTGATGTCATAACTGGTTCATAATCTCTAATTTGATATTTTTTTATCTTTTATTCCATTTAATGCATCACCTAACCAGATGTTTCTCATTTTGACAGGAACGAAAAGAAAGAAAAAAGACTGAAACAGTGATGCCAACCAACAAGTACTCATCCGCTATCATGGCGGAAAGTGACAAGATGACTGCCACGGTAAGCTGGAGACACAGCGATGATATTAAATTCAGATTCATAAAAGGATCATTTACTTGCCCCAACACTTCAGAAAGGGTCAGAAACTACCATAAAGTCAGTAATGGACTCCATTTGACTTCTAAATCTTATTTGTAGTTCCTGAATGAATTCCTATATCATATATTTTCTATACCTCCTATTTTACATCTATTCAAATTAGTTATGTAAACCAAAATGAATTATTATAAATTCTGTAACATTTTTAAATTGTTCCACTAACAACTTAAGAATAACATTTTGATACATATATATATAACGTTAACAGAAAGTTCTACTTGTGTTACAAGAACATTTTAAATGCTTGGAGGGAACCTTTAGAGAACATTACCCAATGTTTTGAGAATGTACCCTGTTGGCTGGGAGTGCTGGTCTGATGACACACTGGGCCAGTTATGGAGCAGTTACTGGAATAGCCTCAGTTTTACTTTCAGAAACTCTTGAGGTTTTATATTCCTCCCTCTTGCACACATACAAACAGATGCGTCAGTTTCTGACACATATCTAATGTTTGGAGCGTTAAGGGTTCAAAATGAGGCCAGAGGTGCAGTGGAATTTATAGGATTATAAAAAGTGGGGAAAGAATGAGGGCAATAATCATTATATCTGCTTCATCAGCGGAGGAGCTGCTCTGACAGGTATTTTCCAACCCACCTTTCACTTATGTAGGTTTTTGTGGTGACTGTTTAAATTCTTTGTGACTAAATGAGGCAAAACTCCTTCATTCCTTTTCCCATCCATTCCTGCACTCCACTGAGCATAGAAAGAGAAAGCGAGAGCGTGAGATGAAGGGAGTGGGTTAGGAAGAGAGAGAAAGAGAGAGAGAGAGTGCCGGCTCTTTGAACGCTGCACCTGGCTCAAGCGGTTCTCTGTAAGCCACAGACCAGCTGCTTGGCCAGGGAGGAGAGAAGCTTGTTCTGGCTATTCAAATGCTGGAGAAAATGTGCCTTGAAATTTGGTGCAAAATCAGTTTAGTATTATAATTACGTTTGCTTAATGAAAGTTCACTTTAATGAGAGTTTATTTTATTAGGTCAGTTTACTTTAATCTCCTTTTATTATGGCATCAGGCCAGTGTTCTGTATGCCAGTGTTTCTTTTTAAATTAAAGTTCAATACAAGATAAGTCTTATTGAAAACACCTGTCAGATTCCGTCAATTACCACAAAGCATCATTTAGACTCAGATTTAAAAGACAAACAATAACAAAATGTGTTGACAGACATCGTTTTTTACTGGGCAGCAGTGAAGCACTAACAGGAATGTTATCAACGGGTTGCTGTCAACACATTTTATCATATTTTGTGTCTTTTCACAAACGGAGGGGTAAATAAAATGATTTTCTGTGATAATCAACAAAATTTCAACCCAAACATTCCCTAAGACAGATCACTGTGTTCCCGACATTCCGAGTAGGAATTACTTTTTGTTGTTGAGAAATGTCAATTGAATGTGTTGTAGAGTTTTTTATGTCAATGCTGTGATAAGAATGATCATTTTGAGTTTCACTCGTGTACCGAGTGTAATAACAGGCTTTACTGGCTGAAGTAAGTGGTGCTACAGGTTTAAAGACAGAACATGCTTCCACTTTGTGCTCATGTTGTGTCTTGTCTGGAATTGAATGTATGTCTGCTTTAACATAACTGTTATCTGATCAGAGCCTTTGTGGTGCCTTTGGCTCTGTGTGTGTGTTCACATGGCTGGTAAGCATGGCTTCAAACAAGCAAGGGATTCTGGGAAATAACAGTGGGCTTCTGCACAATGCTGTTCCCCTCCCGCTCACTCTTTCTCTCTGTGTGTAGTATTATGGGGTATAAAAAGCGGATCCGAGCCACCTAGTTCCATCATCTGACTTTTTCTAGCCTTTCAAAAGCTTCAGCCCGGGGCCGGGGGCCCCTTTAGGCAAGAGCGAGTGCAGGGGGTGTCATTAGGGGCCGGTAGGAAGATAAACTGAATGAATTAAGGAGCCCATAAACTCATTCACCTCTCCAGCTTCTCTCCATCTCCTCAGACTGAGAAACAAAGCGAAAAGCATTTTTTGTGGAGTTTTTTTTTCTTTAAAGAATTTGTTTTTGTTTAGTTTCATGTATTTGTACAGATTTATAGAGAGAATCTGGACTTTTTTGTATTTCACCTGGTGATATGATATGATATGATTTATACTATAATTCTGTAATACTACAAAACATACAGATGATGTTAATATTTGTCTTCTCTGTGAATAAGAGGGCCCACAGTTTGGTAATTATAAAAGTTGACAGTAAAAACTGATCTAAAGAGAAGATCTTTAACTGAAGATGGTGTTACTGTAAAATGTGGTTGTGTTACTGTATGTGTGCTAAATGCCAAAGTTATGCTTCTGAAATTCCCATCATGCATTGTGCACATCAGTGTGTATCACTCAGAGTTAAAAACACACATCACAATCGAATAGTATGTGCATGCATAAACCAAATTGTTATTCAGAACTTGTGAAGACTAACCACTGGCAGTAAATCTCAACACATTCAGTGAGGTCGGTGGGAACGTTTGTGTGTGTGTGTTTGTTGGCAGGAACTCTGATCTTCTGCAACACAGCTGTGGCATGAAAGATGTCTGGTGTTCCGGTGCAGCGACAGCAGCCAGTTGCTCCCACATCCATGAACACACAGTCTCTTATGTTGCTTACTGAGAGCTTCTCTAACGGCATGAGCTTATTGAAAACTGTAGCTAACGGTTAACAGTAGTTTATTGGTATAGAAATTCAGTGCTTCAACATTTGGTACAGTAGCTGTTTCATAAATACCCACAGACCTTGAAGTTTGGGAATGATACTAGGGAGTAATAGAAAAAAACTTGAAAAAACTTGTTTTTCTTCTTTTTTCATACTGAAAAGGTTTTACCTTGATTAAGCAGAGCCGATTGGCCAGATTGAGACCAATAAAAAACAAGCATAATTACAGTAAATGAGAGCCAAAAAGTGGTAATATGAAATTTAATGCGTATTATGTTCTTAATTAGCAACGTGTAGTTTAGCATCAAAGCAGACTTAGCAGATACACTTCACACTAGATATTATGCTAACTGGCAAAACAAGCAAAAACGAGGCCCAGCTTTCATTTCAGAGGAAACTTGTTTAAATGCTGTTTTTAAAGTTACAGGAAACAACACGTATCTGAGAGAGCCAGATGTGGGATTAGGGATTGTTTGTGAGGTAGAATGTTTTCTGCTTAAATTTGTTTATATCACATCTGTTTTCCTCACTTGAGCTACTGCTGGGCTGCGAATCTGAAACCTCGCTGTTTAAATAAGATTTTGGACTAGAGTTTTGTTGTGTGTAGCCTTAAACACAGATTAAATAAATAAAAATAATAATAATTTATGATTAAAAGAAATTATGATGATTTTACTATTCAAACATCGGCTGATGTCTGTCTACCGCTAACCAACATGCAGACACATATAAAATCAATGTTTAATTGATTATGATTGGTTAAAATCCAGAAAACAAATGTATGTATCTAAGCGCCGTTCCTCATTGAATCAAACAGGCAAAACAATCAGGGCCCACTGAGTGATGCCGACCAATCAGAACGCAACTGAGGCATGACCAAACACGTATCTGTTCAGAGCCACGTGTGGCTTGTGTTTGCTTTGTTGACACTCTGCTCTGCCAGCACCCTGATTCTCTGAAGGCCTCGAATCTTCAAGTTACAACACAGCTGTGGCTGCTACAGCAAACCAACCTGGGCACAAATAAAAATCAGAAGAATTAAAAACACAGTCACTGAATGCTCCAGTGTCCTTTTATCTACTGTATTTAATCAACACTAAGGTGGAAAGCGCCAGTTGTTTTTTGTACTGCAGTTTGTTAGTTATATATAAATATAAAATATATATATTTACATAAAATTTATTCATTTGGCAGACTTACAGTAAATTCAAGGTATACATTTTTATAATTACTTGTATTCCCTGCAATCGAACCCACAACCTTTGTGCTGCTAACAAAATGCTCTACCAGTTGAGCTACAGGAATTTACATGTTTCACACCCAGTAAGTAGTTATTAGATGCTTTTATCCAGGTAAACCTATATGCCCTAGATAGATATAAAAATATATTATCATGTCTGTGATTCCCACCTGTATTCATAATGATTGTTAGTGACAGTGATGTAGTGGAGATGTTTTGACCTGCCTCTTTTTATGTCTTTTAATAAATGAGAAAGGCATATGTTTGCATTGTCAAACTCTCATTCAGATCAGGAGACATGCAGACAAACACTGAGATTTATTGCTCTGCTTGGTTTGGTTAACATTAAAGCGCAGATGTTTTCTTGAAGGTCGTCCGAAGCTTGTGTGTTTGTTTTCTGTGATGTGTGATGACTGAAAACAGGATGTCTCTCTTTCAGGCTGCTGTAAACAGCGATGCAGCTGTAGGAGAGGGACTGTCGCAGAATGACAGCGGTCTGGAGATGACTAATGAGAAGAGCCCGTTGACCGCAGCAGAACCGCCCTCACCCTTCAGTCCCAAACAGAACGGAGGCGCAGCCTCACCCGCAGGTACGTGAATGGGCCGTCTCATTGGCCATCGTTTCAGTCCAAACGCATCAGGTGTTTCTGCAAGTTTAGCTTTGTAACATACTGTAAATTACAACAGAGTGATTGTATTTATTGTAGATTGTAAAAACATCAAAAATTGTGTTAACAATAATGCACATACAATCCATAATGTTTTTGGTTAAAAAATACAGGTCCTTTTCAGAAAATTAGCATATTGTGATAAAGTTCACTATTTTCTGTAATGTACTGATAAACATTAGACTTTCATATATTTTAGATTCATTACACACAACTGAAGTAGTTCAAGCCTTTTTATTGTTTTAATATTGATGA
>JBAJNP010005327.1:0-29507 GCA_036877545.1 Yasuhikotakia modesta
CTGTGTCCTTTATTGCTCCATTTCATTGTATACATTAGTGCATTATATTAGACGTTTTCCATTTTGTAGGCTTTTTGCAAAAATTGTAGTAAACATTTCAGTACATATACAATGTACAATTATATATGCTATAATTAAATTTATAATGCATTCTGTTTGATATTGTACTCTTGTTGATACTGTACATCACACAATCAGAGGCACAAGACTAAGTAAAGTTAAAAATATACTTTATTTTTATCAATTGATGAATATTCAGAACTAAAATAGACACTCAAAATGTACTTATATAATATTAATATTAAGTTTAAGCTAATAATGATTTAGTGTATAAATAATATATTCAGTCATCACTTGTAGGTAATGTATGTCTAATCGATTCAAGTAATTGATGTTCCTATTACTGGTTTATGGATGAATGGGGAAATTTGCTTCATCAGTTACAAGTGCTTTGATTGTCTCTCACAAATCCATTTTAAGGCTACAGTATTATGTCTGTAAACACACACACACACACATTGCCGTATATTTGGCTGTGTATTTGTTGCACTTATACTTATTGCGTATTGTGCTTTTAAATATCCCTGTGTTTGTATTTTCGGTGTCTGTATGATTTTCACTGTAGTTTGACTTTGCAGCTGATCGCTGTGTATGAGAAACAGGAGGCCCAGCAGAGGAGCTCCATCCAAAGAAGTCTTGGACCAGGAAGCTGTGTGACGGGACAATCCAGCCTGGAACTGTATGATTCCAAAGCCTGCTTCCAGCCAATCAAAGGAGGAGAAACTGAAGTCAAGTCCTCTGGCCTTAAATTCAGTATGGAATTTTCCAATAGAAAAAAGTGTCAGCTGTAGTCTTTAAAAGTTAAGTTAGGTTAGTATTCTGAGGAAAATTGTAAAGTGATGTATCAGCGATACAGAAACAGTTAATGGTGGAGTTAATGGTGAGTGAAATAATAGACTGTCGCTATGAGAGATGATGTTATATGCCGTGTTTTAAGCTTCAATCGCTCTGACTCACTCATGTGGCCGTGAACAAACCTCTGCGTAATGTTCCCTGTGCATTACAGTTCTCATTCATATTAAAGGTAATATCACTTTTAATACACACTTCACTTTAACCAACTCCTCTCATATCTTTAAACTGTAATAAAACCAGCCTGAAGAATTTCACCGTCAGAGAGAAAATCGCTGCTGCTGAGAATTATGGAACTTTTGTATTCAGACCTTCAGCATTTTTTGGCCATTTATTTCATTTTCCTTTTGGTTCAAAACTCAGAATGCTTCGATCTTTCCAGTGCTGTAGTACAGCACCTCAGAGGATCTTGTTTAACCATGTGTTTCTCATCTGGGCTTTACCTCCTGCCTGATGTCACATGTGCCTCTTAAACAGAAAACACACCTATTTTATCCAAATGTCGGAGTGTGTGTGATTTAGAACATGTTTATACACTAAAATTAAACACTTGGTAAAATAAACTGGGAGACTGAGTCTGTACATGTACATAAGTGCGATTTTTCTTTGAGTCTGCTTGTAAATCTGCCCGTTTGTGTTTTAAGTTCGGTTGTAAAACTAGACCCAGGCTTGTAATGTTCAGCATGCTGGAAAGTGGCTTTTGAAAGTCTGTCGTTCCGGGGAAGAGTTTCCGTGTCTTGTGAAGGTGGAGGTGTCGTTTGATGGAGTGATCTTTTCCTCTTTCAGTCTCCACAGTTGTAAATGTGCAGTTTGTCACGCTGACGGACTCTGACATACATCTGTATTTGGACCATTTGTTTAAAAGACAGAACACCCACTCAAACTTGCACGCACGCACGCTCTCTCTCTCACACACACACACACACACACACACACACAGACACACACTTCAAAAGGCATAGAATGTGGTAGAATATGGTGTGGTATAACTTAAATATGTTTAGAGAGACACACACTAGAGACTACGCTAGATTTGCATTCAAATACAGCCATATGAACTGCAACTAAATGGAACAGAATGCAGTGTTTTTGCAATGGGCTTTTATAGAAATAATAATTGCCCCAAAATGAAACTGTTCTGTCATCATTTACCCACCCTCATGTTGTTCCCAACCTGTGTGACTTATTGTTTTCTGTGGAACACAAAAATGTGCGTTTTGTGAAGAGGACGAATATCAATGCAACTCTTTTCCATATAATGAAAGCGAATGGAGACTGGGGCTGCCAAGTCTGAAAATGATGAAAAGGATGATTGGTCATTTTTGGAGCTTGACAGCCCAATTTCTCATATACCTCTTTATATGATGAAGGAGTCGCAGAGTACTCCTGCCTGACATCAGATGTTAGTAAATTGACAAACACAGGCACCTCGGCTTCTTCTGGTCCACTGGTTTAAAACTGACAAAACTGACATGATATGTTTTATCTTACATACTGTCCTAAGACAAGTATGTAACACAAGACTGCTGGAGACAGTGAAACAACAGCCAGACGCAGTGAAATGACTTAAGACGTCCATCTTGTGTATGTATGTGTGTGTGAAGGACCAACAATTAATAGTGTAGATGGAACGTGAGAGTACATCGTGTGGTAACGCCCCATAAAACTGCGGTTTTGTTGCGGCTCAGCCCTGCAGAGATCTGTCATTAAGAAACCACCTGCCAAATCAATACACACAGAGACACACACCCTGAAATTTCCCAGCGCACGGCCCAACCGCCTCTCTAAGTGGATTATTCCTTTAGTCCAAATGAATGCTGAATGTTCAGTCATCCATGAACGGGAAGAATACACGTCTTCACAATCCAATCATCCACCTTTCATTGAGTTATATGATGACCTGTGAAATCCCCACTACTAGAGCAGCGCTCTAATACTGTTTTATGCTCTATAGGTTTGTTTTATTACTCCAATTAATTCACAATGCAGAAAGGCAAAAAAATCAATTTCAGTGTTTTGAATTGATTGCTCACCGTCTGTGTGACTGGGAAGGGTGGATGTGTGAGGGAGGGGCTGAAAACCTGCAACATACTGCAGGCAAGTATGTAAATGCAGATGCTTCTAGAACTCGAGCTTAATTTGTATTTTACAGTATTTATTAAAGGTTGATGTGTTCCCAGCATAGCACTGTAGATGACATCACTGTAAACCATTTTTATGGTTTTCCCTTTTGGTTAACTATTGTTTTGGCAGAGCAAGAATTTGGTAAGAGTCTTGCTAAGCTTAGTTAAAGCTAGTTAACCTTTGAGCATTTTTTGGTAGTTTTCTTGAATAATAGCAGGTTAGATTTTAATGAGTAATTAAAGCAATTGGGGAACATTTAAATACCATGAAATTTTAAATACTAAATGTTTGTTTATTTATCATGCAGTTTTATTTGTAGATGCTGATTATTGTAATGAAAATGTTGTATTATGTTATAAAAATGAAAAGCAGAAGCATTTTGACTATACCAGAGCTGTGTCTGTGTTTGCATACTTGCATGTACTGTATAGTGTATTTCCGCCTTAATAGGAAATGTTCCAGTTTTGCCAGAAGTTGAAGTTATGGCTTTTCTGGTTATTGGTGGGATTTCGAGGAGCAGAAGTGACTGTTTACATGTTCAGTCAGTGTGTATGTGAACTCATCACTTTAATTTGATTTGAAGGGATGTTGTTTTGACACTGCAAGTGTTTAACTCACATGTGTTTGCACTAGTGCAGTCTACTTTGATATTCAGGCCCAGAGGTCTTTGGAGAGCAGCCGTGTCATCTGGAGTCTGTCAGCGAGTAGACACACAAACACGCTATTTGAGAGATTCCCTTATGTACATGTGTGTGTGTGTACATGTCACAGTGTCTGTTAGATGTACTCAGTGTAAGTTGGTTGAAGTGTGTATTGGTCACCCTGTTGCTTATAACATGCACTGATTGTATTGGCAGTAGCAAATGGTCAAGAACGACCAACGTTCTCATTAGCATAAATGCATCACATTTGCGGTGTTTTAATTTTGTGTAATTTGACCACAAAATCAATCAAAATGTCTTAAGCATCTAGTCTCATGAGCTGTGCATTGGCAATGAAATAGTCCAACCAAAAATTAAATATTCTGTTATGATTTACTCATTCTTCTATTGGTTCTATTATATGTGCAGTGGTTGTTATTTTTGATGAAAAGTGAAAGTGGATGAAAGTGGATATTAAACAAGAATATCTAAAAAGGGGATGGTTTTTAATAAATGATTTATTACATTTTAGTCCATTTGTCATATTGCAGGGTTTCAGAAAGCTTGAAATATTTCACACACTGGTCACTTCTTTGATGGTATGGAAAAAAAACAGCTTTTTCTTTTTATGTTAATGGACATGAAAGGGTTTGACATACGAGGGTGTTCAAATTATGACATCATTGATGTCAAGACCAACTCCTACAAGGCTATAAATACGGCACTAAACATGGGTCCACTTCCTCCCTCTAAACGGCACCTTTCTCCATAGCTATATCTGTGTATAACTGTATATCTGTTATATGAAAGGAATGTTGTTTTATTGCTGCAGGCATTGGTGTGGTTATTCCATATCTGTTCCATCTGTAATGAGATGTGAACTTATGTTGCAAAGTGTCTTTGTGTGTGCGATAAAACACCCACATTTAAACATTCAGCACATTGGTTATTTGACACCCATATGCTTGAGTTAAAGCCAGAGAAAGACTTTAGTTGAAAGACTTTAATTAGTTTGTCACACTGGAGCAGTCATTAGACAGTTCTCATCACTCATGGTTCTCACTTTTAACATTAAGTTGGAGAAATGTTGAAATTGCTCTGCATTTTTCAGTTGGAAATAGTTGGGATGTGAAAATTGGAAATGCTTCTCATTTTGAGAGGAGGTGACATTGTTGGGCCGCTGAATAATTGCCAGTGCAGTCCACAGCTTGTGTGTATAGCTGCACAGCTGAAGAGGAAGTTGGAATGTTTACGAATCATTTTTCTGAGCTGGTTCCTGTTAATGATTCAGTCGAACCAATTTGCACAGTGTTTGTAAATCAAACAAATTGTGAGAATATAAGTGTGAGATAAGTGACAGTTTGAAAGCAAACAAAGCAACTTTGGATGCAATCTGCCTCATTTAAAGGGTTATTTTACCCAAAAATGAAAACCAAGGACAACAACTAAAACTTAATGCAAAGAAAGTCATTGTGTCTTTGAACAATATTTTTATGTTTGGGCAAACTAACCCTTGAGTAATGCAGATTGCATCCAAAGTTGCCCTGTGAGTTAGTTATAGTACTGAAAACTTGCATGAAGTTTACTGTAGTCCTTAATATTTTCAAGAGTTTTTATTAAGTATCTTTCTAACCTTCCTCAGGTTTTACTGGCTCCATCTCTAACATCAGGGTCTTTCTGGTTGGTGTTGGATTGTGGGTAATGTGTCTCTTAGGAGCTGCTGTTGTAAATTACCTCAGGCACCCTCAACCTCTCTCTGTACACCGCACAGGTCTTTCTCTTCCATCCTGACCTTACTGAAGTACACACACTGATGGGCAGGGTAAACATCTCAGCAGTCTAATCTAAAACAGGCCATGCGGCAGCAGAGTGCCTAACTCTGCATTTGTCATGCTTTCAGATTTGAGATGGGCCAGGGGTGAGACGTGAAGAGAAGAGGAGAAGAGAACAGAAAGCAGGCGTTAGATGGGAAGAAACGGGACAAAATGAATGACAGAAGAGAGAGCATGATTTAGGACGGGTTCCATGGAGCGGGAGGAAGTACATGCTTAAGCTCAGAGCTCTGTTTTTTCACTGCAGGGCATCTGGCAAGCATCACCTGAGACCTTGTGGCTAAGATCATGGTACGGCCTGTGTGCTGAGCCCTGGTGGAGAGGTTATCTTTAACAGAACTGAACCTGTGTGCTTTTATCACTCTTGACATGTTTATGAATTGTTCCGTGACATCACTGTAAACTCCTGTAGTTTGTGAGGCTGTGTGATAATGTGCAGAATTCTTGTTTAGTAAAGCAGTGCTGTCAACTGAACTTAAATTGCATGCAAACATGTCTTCATTTAACCTGATAACAAAATAGACATTTACCTGTAGGACAGATGTTAAGTGTAGTGTGCTTCATGTAGTTTGCATTGCATTTATAGATGTGGAGGTCTACTGTTTGACTCAAACGTTTGTTCTGGAACATCTTAAAGATTGCAAGTTCAAATTTTGGATGGGAATGGATTTAGGATATTTTGGATAAGGAAAGCAGGTGTCACTAAAATGATTTTTTTTTTTTTTAATTTTTAACATTTTAACATGCAGTTCATGAACTCTTTTCTTAAGACATCTGGGAGTTTTCCTCAAGATTTAAGCAGCTGATGATATATGTTGAACACAAAACCTTCACTGTGTTCATCATAACCCACTGGTGTACTATATTTGCTAAAATATGCAGCATGCAGAGTGGATTATTGTATCCCACAATGCAGTAGGTTTAGAATGACCTGTTTGTGAAATAACTGTTTTTATTTCCAAGATAACTAGATGAGGTTAGACATCAATGGCGTAATACTGTTATACTGGTAATTCTGGTGTAATACTAGTATGGCGTAATACTGTTATAAGGTCTTGTATACAATGCCTACTACACAGTATTTAGTAAGGAGTTTGCTACAGTAATGTTCTTTAGTAGTGACAATTTCACCCCAAGTGCCAATAAGAATGATACTCACCCAAATATAATGAAACATTTCATTATAGTTTTTTTAATCAAAAGCAGCTGCTGTGATTGGGCTTTTTGTTAAAGTGATTTGATTGGCACTGTGATTGTGACAAAATTGTCAAATGAAATAATATTAGTAATACTGAGTATGAGAGCTTAGGAAGTGATTCTAATGCAAAAGCCAGCAATGGTCTCTGAAGTGAAATAGCTTTATTCCATCCTTCATGTTAAAAGAAACTGATTTTGACTGACCTGTATGTGTGTTTTTAGTAATAAGTCACACTGTGCCCACCCTCTACTACTAAAATACATTTTGAATGACAGGATTAAAAGCAACATTGATTTTTTTTAGGGGGTTTTATCAATAGCTCCAGATTTAAGTGCATCCAGGGTGTTCTTTTAATCAGGATCAATACTTGACCCTACAAATATTTTTGACATATGTCTATATATTTTCTTTAAGCTCGGTGAGACCCCAGGGGTTTGATATCCAAAGGTCAGATCTTTTTTAGTATCATTTTAGCATTTCTGGATGCCCTCCGCAAGCCATCAGCTGCTTAGATTCAGGATTGGTGGCTCATCATTGGTTCTGTTTAAATGCTCAAGCCTATTCTAGAATCAGATTCTGCAATTCTAGAATCAGAATTGAATCTGGATTTCCATTACCAGATTAAACCAGTTGTATATATGAGATAGCTAACATACAGTATGCCAGTAATGTCTGTATTCTAATGTCTTAAAATTAACTTAGTTGCCGGCACAATTTATTATACTTATTATATGGTTTTGGGTATAATTGACAAGTTCATATAATTTACTGTTGAAAATGACCAAACTCCAGTGGCATAAATGGCATTGGTGGGCATCTCCATTGCTTTCACAATATCTGTGAACTCCAGAATGCATGTACATACATGTACAGTATACAGAACTTTCCCAACACCAGAATGAAATCACAGCCAGAGTATGGGCTGTAATCAAAAAATGATGTGTTTGTCATTGTCACAGACATTGTTCTTCTTTGTTCCTCTCCCGTTTGTCCACACAGGCAGTACAAGAGAAGGACAGATACTCATCTAGATACAAACAGATAATTTGTGGTTTTAGACCACCGAGCACAACGTCCCCCTTGTCCCTGGTTATGTGTCTCCATCTGCCTTGATCCCCATGTGTAAATCTACACTCATCTTCTGGCTGACACACTGTCCATTACAGTCTCCTCTAATGGCCTTCAGCTCTCATCTGACCAGTAAGAAGTGGAGCTGCGTGATCTGAAGTGAAGTTAAGGTGCGGTCACACTACAGTTTTCAGTTTTCACTTACACTTTAAAGTTTGCTATGCAGATATAGTTTAATGCATGTAAATATAAATCTAAAATACATTTCTGGTGCAATAAACCTTGTGGTGCCTGATCCTGCTTTTGAAGGGCCGGGGTACTGGAGAGTTTAGCTCATGTTAAATGTTAAACTTTACATGTTTGTTATTGGCTTCACGATTTCACACGTCTTCCAGTGTTTGGACTCTGGGCACACTCAACTGGAATAAGAGAAGACATTTTAACATTAAAAACAAATGACACACTTGATCTAAGGTACTTTAAAAAGCAATACACTTTGAATGTGATTTTATTTATAGTCATTACTGTAAATAGTTGTGCCCATTCTGTTCTGTTCTCTCATTTGTGACTCATTTGATCAAAGTGTCAGTCCTCTGTATTGAAGATCTTTGATTAGATTGGGATTGTAACAGAGATCCACACACTGCCAGACAGAGACAAGGTCCCTTTGACCAACCTTACAGTGCAAACCTCTGAGGATCATTTGATTTGAGATGAGAGAATCTCTCTCTCTCTCTCTCTCTCTCTCACTATTTCTCTACTTTTTGCACAGTAATAATGAGTAAAACTCTGGCTTTACAGGATTCTAAAAATCCTTTTTACAGTGTCTGTGGGCAGAGTTCCTGCCTGAAGAACTTTATTCCCCCCGAAAGAGAGTGAAACTATTGATGCTAGTGAATGATATTTGGCTGAACACTATCTGCTATCAGAATGTAAATTATCAGTCTTATTAGCTTAATATTGGACCATTGCGAAATAAGTGCTTGCTTTAGCACATAATATTTTTACAACTAAAGCTGTATATTGCTACATAGAAGCTTTTCAACATATGTTTCCATGCTGTGTATTGAATGACTTAGTAATTTGTTAAATGAAACATTGGCGGCTTTAATATTTTATGTAGTCACACACAAAAATTGAAATATGACGAGGCATTGAGGTTATGAATATAATCACAACTACAGGGGATGCAGGGATTAACAGTACTGAGTATGCCCTGTACTGCTGATTTGTTGCTTGCTATCAGACTTCATTTATTATCAGAAACTAGAGAGCTATACATTGTAATTCTCTCTCTCTTATATAACTATATAATATTAATTATTCATTTATGAAGAGAAAACAAATGAATAGATATTCACCTTGCTGTACTTGTCAGCAACCTTTCCAATCGAACATTACATAAATCTCATGACAAGAAATTTACAATATATTAGAATGGACTTATTTAATAGCAGGTGTAGCATTGTGTTTAAATGAAACGTTGTTAACAAAAGTCCCTAAAGCTAAGCATATACAATTCTGGATATAAAGTTTATTTTAAAGACAGAAGCCAACATTTATTTTGTTCTTTTGCTTTTTATTTTTTTCCCCCTCTCTTTCAGGTAGTAATTTACTGGTAATCGGTCAGTGCATTAATTTTCAACAAAGTGTGTTGTGTTATTGTCCAGTTCTGCTATAAAGCAGCATTTGTACACGGCATCAGAACACACTCCAGTGTTTAACACTATGTCCTGTCTTTGTTCATGTGGCTCTTTATTTAACTTGTTTATCTGTATTCATGCCCATGAGCTGTTATATTAGGAACCTTCAGCTGCATTATGAAGCCATGGTCTGCTGTTGGGCTGTTTGTTAGGTCTAATTGCCTGAATTGAGAGGGGCTTCATAGTGACCGCCTGTGAGCAGCTGGGGGTCTGGATGGCCAGAGTAAGGACTGTATCTTATTGTCCCATCATCCCTCATGGGGAGAGCAAAGGGAGGGGCAGCCCTGGGGAGTGTTCAGAGTTGTGCTTCAGTATGCAGTAGAAAGGAGGGTACGACTGGACGCTTTGGGTTGCCACAGGGGGGATATTCAGGTTTAAAGAAACAGAAATAAGTCAGTATGGACACACTGCTTTACCCCCTTCTGTGCTGTATCAAAAATCATTAGTGGTTCTTGTTAAAGCTGTTATTACTGTTAGTGTTCATAGCAGTAGAAATTTGAACCAATCTCTAATTTAAAGTATTAAACGGAAGATAATAACTTACAGTAGATGGTACTATGTGGCCTGTTGGAAAAAGGCATGACATTACTTATTGTAAGATTTGCTTAGTGTACGATATATAACAGTGTGGTGATGCTATCACATAGACTGTTAAAAGGATGGATTTATTATCTAGTGAACAGAATATCAGATTTTAAGCTCAGATCTTTGTGTGGGCCAAATGTCTGTTGCAAGCCTTAATGAACATTTTAAAAACATTTTTTTAAATGAAGAACAGTTTAATCTGACATATTCAGTTTCATATTCATGGCCTGCGAGTCATTTGTTCTCTTGAGCACTGAGAGCCGAGACCCACATGCGCAGCTAAAGGCGTTTTAAACTATTCATGGAAGGCAACAGGTCTAAAAAAACTGAATGCGGCGCGCTCGAGGGAAGCAGCCAACTGGAATGTATAAAGCGTCGTGTCAAAGCCTCTGACACAGAGACAGCCGCTGTTTGCTTGCAGGAAAAGAACAAAATATTCCCTTAAAGCCTCTGGAAATGCTGTCAGATTTTTGCCGTCCTCTCACACAAAGTGCTTGACGGGCCTCTGCTCTGCTGAAGTGTGAATAAGTGAGATGTAAGCTGTGTTTAACTCGAGGTTCAGACTCTTAGCCTCTGCTGCTGAGGTGAAGAGACTGAACTTAAAAGCAATACAACACACACATGTCCAGTCATGAAATGCATCGGAGACATTTATTGACAATTATAATCTTTTTTTTATTCACAATGTTGCTTAATGTTATAACACAAACTATATCATTGCAAATATAATGTGACTGTATAATAAATTACCCAGTCCTAGTAGGGAAATATTTTATTTGTTGGGATTTGATTGGATGATTAGATAGTTTAATAACAACAATGATAGTGGTTCATATTATTAGTTATCAGTCTAGGTACAAGAATAGGTACCTTAAGAATGTAAACAGGGTCAAAATATCTGATTATATGTTTTGATAGTTTTATTAAAAGTAAACAGACGTAGAGGTTAAATTTGTGTAGTGGTTTGTGTAGTTGCTGGTGCAGCTCCTCTATAATGTGTGTGTTTGTGTTTCAGGTACTCCTCTTTCAGTAGGAGCAGCAGGGATTCACTCCTCTCACCCTCTTAGAGGGAGGATGTAAATGGCAGAAACATGGTAATTTTTTTCTGATCAGTTTTTTACTATCTTAGAGTAGAATTAAAATTAAAGTGTAATTTTAATTAGCAACAACCAGTGGAATTGCAAAAAAGCAACTGTTCACCCAAAACCCTGTTTCATTAGTCAGATCCTGTCATTGGATGAACCTGTCTCTTTGTGATTGGTGTGATCAGTAATGTTCTCTACAGGGAATTTACTCTTCTGAGAAAAAATTGTCCCCTTTTGCCGCAAATTAAAAAAAATATCATACAGAACATACACAAACCAAAGAGTTCCCATTTAATAATGATTTTCAAAAACGTTTTTGGTAACTGGGTATTTTACTGAAGTTATTTATCTCACAGTTTCCATTTAGCCAGACGAAAACCATAACTGAAACATTGATCCACTGTTTTGTTACCTAGCTGTCCTTTTGTTGCATTTTCCTTCATTTGCTCATTTTTTCTTCTAAAATTGCTAGAATAGAATAGTCACCAGGTTCAAATGAAATGGAATATGACCAGAGCTATATCTCTATAGTGTGTTGAATGCATTTATGGAGCTTTGTCGAGTTAGTGAAGTATACCCATTTGTTTCTGTCTTACGTGCTCTCTCTCCCCCCTTCGGTCTGCTTAATGGACTGTCTCGCTCTCCCCCCGCCTTGCTTAATGGACTGGCTCAGAATAGATGGAGTTTTTTATGATTACTACTCTGCTCATTCAGAGCCTTTTATTGGAGCACTGTGAACGGCGTTAATGCACTTCACCTCTTTCTTTCTCTCATCTGTGGGTTCTCTCTCGCTCTGAATTTTATTTTTTGTGTCTTTCTGTTTTGTTTCCTGTTGCTGCCATTCTCTGTTGTATCTTCTTTTCCTTTTTAGAAGTGCATCCTTGTCAGATTCAAGCTCCGCTGACATTAAGAGTGATAGACTTATCAAATAATCATGGAAGTGTAACGTATGTAGCGAATGTATTTCACATGTGTATATGTTCTACTATTTTGGAAAAGAAGCTTAAAAATAAACGAATTTGGCATGATGGTGAATCATTTTTGCCCTTTCTGTGCTATCAAGCTAAAAGGCAAAACAGTGTGGTATGTCCCAAAAGCTCATGTCTAATTGATCAGTGAGAAACAAAGAAAAATATGTTTGTTGGCAGATAAAAGAGGTTTGTTTGTCTAAAAGCCAATGGTTAGACCAATGTCTGAAGAAGTCCATAGAGAATCCATGAGTCCATCATCCTGTTGTACTGAAAGGTTCACACTCTTTAACAAGCCAAAACATTCAGCAGTGGCTGAGTGACTGATGCTAGTGGAAGACAGCACACCAGTAATTAATTAGGGTTTTTTGTGTTACACTTGTCTGACTGATTTCAGGTCATATATATGATTTATAAGTCATGTTCTCCATGGTGGTTATAAGTGGAGATTAGAGCACAGGCTACATTCCTACAGTATCAGGTGTAGGTCTGAGGTAATTTATGTGTCTGATAAGAGAGAAACTTTCCTTTTGTCTGCACACCCTCAGACGTGCTGGAAGCCGTCATGTATCGGGCCTTTGCAGTAAGACACCGAACAACCTGTCAGAAAAAGCTCCAGTACCAAGATGGATGAGGTTATCCCTTTTCTCCACGGTCAGGAGACCCCGAACGCCTTACACGTGCCCTGTTACCCGCCCTCCCTGAGGGGTCAAAGAAACTCCCTCTTTTCCGCTTGACAGAAATGTGAAGAGTGGGTCCTCAAGGGTACAATGTTTTCTCACTCACATAGCTTTGTCAGTGTTCCGGAACATTCCACAAACGTTCCCAAACGGAAGCTCTTCCTCAGTCCGCAACCTGACTCCTGCTCTTTGGCCCTGGTCTCTGTCCTCGAGACCTTTGACGTCTTCCCTTTGTTGTTTTGCCCTCCTTCCGTAGATATTCATTACACACTGGGGCACTCTGGCAGGATTCCCATTTTTCATGGGCACCCTCACACCTGCGGCCAGCCCTGTTTCCCTTCCTCCTCTTCCCGCTTGCTTCCTTCATCTCTTCCTTCATCTCCTGCATGTCATTTAGCAGCTGGCTGGGCGACTCCTGTGTTTTTATTGTAGTTAAGAGGCTTTATTTTCCTTCAGGGCTTACAGCACCTGTGCCACATCAGAGATGAAGCTTTTCTGTTCTCTCTCTTTCCCACACGCACACACACACACATACACTGAGACTTCTCTCTAGCATAGATATACACACACTCATAGATAATGGGTGGTGCTGTGGAATATGGAAGAAGTATTCGAGCCAGATGGTGGGCTGCTGCATTTACAGTTTTGCTCTGTTTGCACTTGTTTTGATGTGGGGAAGAGAATGGACTCCTGTAACCAGACTCCTGACTAACAGTAGAAAGGTTTGCACACAGCAGCTTATGGCTCGGATGCTGTACATTCATATAAACAGTGAGATTCTGTCTGACTGTAAAACCATTAACACAGATTTTTAGTTATTTTATTTACTGAGGAAACACAACAAGCAGGATTAAATTGAACTTTAAAAGAGGAATGAGTAGACTTTGTAGTTTCATATTACGAAGTATATTACAATAATCATATTACAGATAAAATGGTCAGTTCACACTGACAACTATAACTATAGAGTTAAAAAATCCTCTAACTATAAGAGAATAGTGCAGTTTACACCACAATCATAATGACAATGACAGAAGAAAGATATTCTGCTCAGGTTTCATGGGGCCAGATGAGCCCATCAGATGCCCATTGAAGCAGCTGCAGGGAGTGATCTGAAACTGAGAGCAGTGACAGTGAAAGATGCAGTCAGGGTTAGTAAGACATCTCTGAACTTAAAGGCTTTGAGAGGACATTTCCTACCCTGTTGTCAGACACTCTTTTATGTGGTTTAGTAAGTCATGAGTATGACTGTGGGTGTGATATCTGAGGCTTAATGTACTTTAAATGTACATCCCCTCATGCATTTGTAGGATGTTCATTTCCGAAGAGGGTTGTGCACCTTCCTGAACTTCTAAATATGGAACAGACCATCAAGCTTCATTTCTCACCTTCTTATCTATATTAACTTTAAAAATCTTTTCAATTCAAAACCAAAAGAGGATGGAGACAGCAGATAAGATTTGTAACCATCACTTGCAGAAACATTTCCACAGGTATTAGTCATAGGGGACTGAGATTCCATAGAGGTAAATTTGTCCTGTGTGTTCCTGTCTATTTTTATGCCTTTTGAATGTATTTGCCCCTTAAGAACCAATTAGGTATGTGGGCTTGTTTTAACCTGTGCTGGTTGTTACGTTGGTGATCCGAGACTGAACTTGGGGACCTTAACCTGGAGTTCCACTGCCTGACAAGAGGGTCAGCTGACACCAAATGTCTTTCCTCTGGGATTGGGGAGTTCCCTTGTTGGTGCACAAGTCCCTCATGGCATGAAGGAAAGCCAGTGTGTTCACTGGCCAAGACCATAATTAATGAGCTCATTACCTCTGAGGAATAGGTTTGTAATAATAGGTTTCTATGTTAAGTCTGTGCATAAGTCTGTGTAAGAGGATACAATTTAGTCACCAATTGAACTACTTTTTTAATAGAACAGTGTATATAATTTGCTGCTAGTAGTTCTATTTTGTTTGACTTTTCCCCCACTTCAATTTATTGTTAAGTAGAAAGTAAACAGGAAGTGATGCCATAAGTGTTGAGAATCTGTCTCTGGCAGTCTTGAGTTGTGGTGCCACAGGTGGGCTTACAGAAGAGCTTTTACTTAAGCAGTAGAGTGGAGAGCCCTAACACTGGTGTCCTAAACTGTCCGTGTTACCTATGCCAGTCCTGACACTGAACGGATTTGAAATCGTGTTTCCTGCATGAGCGCCACAGCTCCATGTGTCAGTATACCTCTATGACACAACACCAGTGAAGCATTTTTAGTGCATGTTTTAACACAACATTTTGGTGGCGGTTCAGCTGTCTCTGTCTGGTATGTAATTTCAGTTACGCTGTGTAACTGTCTGTGTCGAGCCCTTAACATCTGTACTTTGATTTTACTACCTTAAAATTTAGGGCTGTATTAGTTTCAGGATAATCCTATGCATGAAATTAAGCATGTGATGTCACTGCAATGGAAGTTCTGGGCTGCAGGTGACATTCTGACCTCACCGCCAGTTTTCTTAGATCTCTATACAAGGAATGTACTTGAGCACAAAAACATGCACAGAATGCATGTCAGCATTGGGGTAGGCGATATATTCATATATAGTGTGAGTAATTTATATTACATTTACATTATAAACATACATATATCATATTATACAGGTATTGTTTTTTGTTAATCTTGTAAATAAACACCATTCAGATATATAACTAAAAAGTACTTCATGTTGTTGGATTAATTTTTCTTTCAAACTAGGAACTTTATTGTTTTAAAACAAATGAAATTATAATTTGTGGCAAAAGACGTCAAGTCTTAAAAACATTCTAATTGGATAAGCCACATTTCAAACTGTTGCAAAATAGCCGAACATGTGACAAACAAGAGATAAATTGTGTAATAATGTGATAATGTACTCTGTATTTTAAAAGCAATCATCACACATTTATATTTATACTGTCATACAGCACAATGTCATGGTGTTTGTAATTTATTGTGCCTGTTTTTCATTCAAGTATATGTCTAAATGAGGATGAGTATGTGTGTGTTTGTCAGACAGAGCCTGTGTGCATCACCTTGTGATGTCAGCGCCTGCCCTCTGTCTGATTAGCACAGTCTCCGGTCGTCTCAACTCCTGTCGACAGTGTGAACTCACACATGCTCGGCTCTCTCATGCGGCTTTAAAATGACACTCAAAAAGGATACATGATCTCAAATTAAAATGCCTTCGTCTAATCCAACAGCCTCTTATTCACAAACCCCCAATTAACATCAATTTCTCCTCTCTCTCTGTCTCTCTTTCTCTCTCACACACTCTCTTCTGTCACTGTCTCTCTTTCTTTCAACCCATTGGGTGTAATTAAACTGGCACTTTTCATTGAAGAAGCCATATGTACAGCTGGAGGTGAGGTGTGCTAGCTTGTGACAGAAGGAGAAAAAAACTCAGCAAAGAAACCAGTCAGAAATGTATGAAACATGGTAGGAGGACCATTAATAAGTTAACAAACTTTAGCCATCTGTTTTAATAGAGATTAATCAGAAGCTTTATAGAGACTACCAGACTGGATTTAAAGTGGTTGAGTCATGACATGGTAAACAATTCTCTTAATTGGTAAATGTAACTCTCCATCCTCAGTCGAGTAGTAACATTTATGTTACCTCAGTTGAAAATCATGGATCTTTGGGGATAATCATGGTATATCTTATCATATGACTGTCAACAAATGGCTGTCCATCAATGTCCATCAATGTTATCAGTACCATAATCAGTAAGTTGGTCTGACGAATGTCCTTCACATTATATAATTTGTACAGTAAAAATAGCCTGCTCATTTTTGTAATGTAAAAAAAATGTCTGTCTCTATTATATTCGATAATGTAGACATAATTTACATATATTTAAATGAGCTTTTGTTCCTCCTAATCTTTATAATCTCAATAAGAAGCTTTTTACCATTGGGTGCGCTGGGTATTGTCATGTAAGTTTGTCTTTGTGTTCAGTTAATAGGGATGTGCATTAATTTAATACAGCAATAAGCTTTAGAGTTCATTCCTGATCTCAGTAATGCAAAGCAAATGAAGCAACACTGTATAGACATTGTATTCATTTTATTAAGCAAAAGGAATACATGTGACAGTTCCAGAGTGAAAAACGAATAAGAAAAAGACATCATAATTTTTGTGACACTTGAGTCAAAATAGACTATTGACAGCCGCAGGTGCAGTTGAGAGGACTGTGTGTGTGTGTGTGTGTGTGGTTGACTGCCAGGGTTTAGAGATCACATGCAAGGCAGGTTTTGTAAGAGACAAAAAGACATCCACACAAAACATGCTAGACATGCAGCCGTATGCATTGAAGCTACAGGAAGTGCATGAGAGTTCTTTAGTTTCACATCCACACTAATTCCCACCATTCAAAAGTGTTTTCTGCCCACCTACTTGTAGGCACCATTTTGGTTCTGTTCCAAATTGTTCCAAGCTGCCTTGCTTGTTACTGCCTACATACTGTAGGCATCAGCCCTGTAAGACAACATCTCAATTGAAATAGAGTTTCATGTGATTGATATGGAATACACGCAGTAAGAGCAAATAGTGCTCTACACACAAAGCACATGAAGACTTTGACATAGTAATTAATTTCATTAGAGTTTGGCATATTTCTATGGTAACTGCAAGATTTTATGCATGTGGCAAATGCTTTTATCTGAAGCGACTTACAGTGCATTCAAGTATACATTTCATCAGCACATATCTTGATAATAAAGCTCATGACCTTACTGTTGTTAGCATTACTAGATTGCTTTTATGTAAATTATACATGCAGCACTGCTACTATATAAATAGATGATTACATTATTTCAGGCTGTTAAAGACATTTGTTCTCACGTCAAAACACATTTTAATGCCATGTGCAACATAATTAATAATGAAAAAAATGACATTAAAAGATTTAGAGTAGACCATTCAGAAAAATGTTTTCCACTATTATCTAGCCAAAAGGTATATATCAAGTAATGCTTTGCGTATATACTTGCATATATGCTATAGGTTGTGTATATGCTGTGTGTATATATTTAAAGTACATTTTTTATTAGACACTTAGGAATAGTTAATAAAAGCATAATATTAATAATACCTTATTTATATCTTTTATTTTATTTATTTTTTAGATTTTAAACTTGAATTAGAATTCTACTGTCAATTCAAATTCATGAACTCAAGCATTTTTTCTGAATGGTGGCTCTCTGGGTTCTGGACCTGGTTGTTCTATCTTCTTGACCTAGCAATCTTCTTGACCTAGCAATCTTCTTCATGGTCTCTCGCACGTCTCCACTTCACGTCTTTCTCCTTGCCAGACGTAAGCGCGTGTGTTCCTCTGCTGGGCTGCAGGCATATGCGGCGTGTCAGTAATAAGGGAGTGTGTCTGAGAAATGACAGGGTTATGGCTCACTAATGCACTCAGAGGTGCACCCTTCCAGACCGCAAACCCACCAGAGAGAGAAAGAGAGACAGGCAGATAAAAAGAGAGTCCACACCACTCTCTACCTGACTGAGGTAATAGGTCTGTGTAATTGTTCAGATTGTCACTTGCCCTTTCCAGCAGAAGTAAGTGGTTGGAAAAGAGTGAAACGGCCGTGGGGTGAGCCCTCGCCTCCCACTGAGAAGCACAGGCTGATATTTTAAACTTTAAAGAAAAATACTCTTCCCACTCCAAAGACAAAAGAAGCACCAAACTAACGCATTTAAAGCATCTTAAAAGCCAATTTGGTGGGTGTGAGTGATTCTAAGTTTGACACAGATTTTTTTGAGCTTTTACAGGCCATTATTTTAAGTGATTTTGAGGTGTAATTAGTTTGGACAAATTTTTTCCCCTGATAATTATTGCTGTCTTTTTCCAGCATTGATGTGGTCATTTTTAACTAATGAAAGTTTAATCACCATAAAATCTCCAGTACATTAATCCAGCCAGAAACCCACATTTTTGCTTTTAAAGTTTTAAACCAGTGTTTATTAAAATATGGACAGACTGCTAATCAGTTCCAGCACATACTGTTAGTAATGAAACCTTTCCTTGCATATAAGGAAAGTTATATATCTAAAGTTAAATGAATTAGTTTAAAATCCACTGTTATAAATGTGTTTCATTGTATTAGCAGGGAGTACAGTAATCAGGTCATTGTAGTAAACAAACCTGTGACAAGGTTCTGGAATCAACCCAAAGGGGTTTAAGTGTTTATTGATTAACTGGTCAACAACATGTATTGTGTTTTGGATACATCAGGCTTCTTGGCTAGCAAAACCTGCAAGACTTCCTAGATCATCTAGCTCATTATACAAGAGAAATATAATCACAGGGTGATGAAGACATAAGGGTGGACAGCTATGGATTAGCTTTGGAAGCTACAAATCAGAGGTCACTGTACAAATATATATTTAAGAAATTCTGCCAATGAGATTGACCAATAAGAGTGAAGTATTCTAGAGAGCCCAGTTATAAGTCTTGATAGTATTTGCTGTTGATTAAAACAGTGTTAACACAAGCTGGTATTAATGTGGCCTTGCATGTTTGCATTAGTTCATTTCTCTAGGCTCTGTGAGTGCTGTCTGTCACATTCTGTTATTTTTCTGTCCTTCTATCATTAGTACAGTCTTCCTTTGGGAGGATCTCAGTGGCTGCTAATTGCTGTGGGAGTATTTTTTTGTACCCTCAACCCTTTGGGTTTAATAGTCACCAACAAGTGATACTTTAAATGTATCACTTGTTGGTCCTGGGGTGTATATTTTCCATTGGGGCTTTTGAGTCTTTGTGTGTATAGTTTGATAAGGTTTGAATGATCTCTTAAAGGAAATGTTCACCCAAAAAACAGTATTTAGTCTTTGTTTACTCTTCATTTACCCTCCATATGTCATTTTAATGTCCAGGCTTCTCTTTTCATGCAGCCAATCAGATTCACTGAATGCTCATATGTTTAAAATAGAGGAAAAACAGAACTGTCATCAGTGTCTATAGTATATGTGACATGAGTAATTTTCAAGTTTATTTTAACTTAAATGACAGCTTTATAAGTAGAACAGACTGACATTTGTCATTCATTGGTACAGGTGTGTTAATGGTATAATATTTATATGGTATAATACCACAGTACAGGACAAATACAATATTCATAAATTATAGTATGGTATTAACTACACATGGAACAGTACAGTACTTCATAGACTATAATTGCATAAAATTATGGTAATATTATGGCACCATATCTAAAAAAGGAAAAAAAGTTTTAGTAAGTGTTTATTGAAGTAGTTACTTTGCAATTTGGTTCAAATGTTTGCTAAATTGCATTTTAATGGTTTAGTCATCTTCACTCATCTGCATTGATTTTCACACATTTTCTGATGGAGTTTGTTTAGTCTGCTCGATGTACTAAACAGTGGATGTAATAATGTTAAGATGTTACATCCACCACGGTACATTTCAACCAGGCTGGTAATTATCATCAGTTTGTTATGGGAGCAGATGTCTTCATTTAGTAAACAGGGCTATGCGATGATAAAACACACCTATATAAAAACAGAAGCAAACTCTCATAACTGTCTCAGCATGCGGTACATTTCCCATCATGCCCTTGAGTGTGTTTGCATTTCCATCTCGCCTCAATCGCGTGATCTCTTTGTTTCATTACGGTGGGCCCGACCGCGTCATCCGTTGGAAGGAGGTCAATGTGAGGAAATCAGACTGAGTCTGACGTTCATCAGATCACCAGCCAGATGCTTGATTAATGCCTTTGTTCTTTAATTAGTAACGGCATCAAACCGTGACTTAAACGGCACAAACTAATCATTAAAAATGAGAGCTGAATAAATCACAGGCTCACTCTTGTTTTCATATTTATTTATTTATTTATTTCCTAAGTGGGTGTTTGTGTTGCCTGTCCATGCCCATTAAAAGATGTTCTGTGTCTGTATTAACAGGGGAACAAGCCATCAGTTGTCACTGTTTGGGTAATTGTTTGCTTTGCCTCATCTGTGAAGGTGGGCGTTCTGACATGACTGTGTGTACACACAGGCAGACGCTTTCATACACAGCCACCTAGGTGCATTTAAAGCATTTTATTAGTTTGCGTGTTCCCCCCGAATCGAACCATTGATATTGGTGTTGCGAGCACCATGCCCTACTATTTAAAATGCAACATTAATGGCAACTTCAACTTCCTGTGTGAACTGTTAACGTTTATAGTCTCTTCACTGTCTAAGTCAACACAGAATGACAAATTTGCCATGCAGTAGTTTGTTTTGTGCCATAACCTCTGTGTGTAACCCCTGTTGTGTGTTGCAGACACCTTTGGATGAATGGGATGAGACTTAATGAATCAAATTTCAATACTTGGCTCTTGTAAGTTCTACAGTTGGTAAGTAAGCCACAGACACATTTGTGTTTGTTTGACCATCTCAAACAAAGGTGTTTTGCTATGCAATGTCCCAGAACATTGAGCTATAGGAGGTCGACTATGTGGTAAATAAGGAAACAAACTCTGACCTAGTTTGTTAAATCACACTTTTGGCTTTCTAACGGACAGCTTTGAGAATCAGGAATTTGATTGACAGGTGCTAATGAGGTCAAAGGTTACAAGCAAGTACATTAGGGCCCTTTGCCCGAGCTGACCCCTGTCACACTTTCTGTCAAAGCTATAGGCCAGCATGATACATTTCTCCTGCTTGATACATGTGAGTAACTGCCCCCCATGCACACCAACCTCACCTCCCCCACCCATAACTACATATAATACATTACTACTATGGCCACTGCACACCTCACGAATACATTACAAGTGTCTTTTGTGTCCCTACACACTCCTAATACACACCATTTGCTGCAGTTTTCATTAATGTCAAGGTCCGTGTGCTCTGATAGGTGTACAAAATCAACTCAGCCTTCTATTCGCTAAATAATATTTTCTGTATGAACACAAGCATCCGTGTGAAGCCTAATATGTCACATACAATTAATTACTGCATTTATTGGGCACACACATTAATATTCTTTGTGCAAGTCATTATCCCTCCACCAACCATGTACACTCATATGAGCTACATATTTGTAATTATTGTCGTGTAAAACACACACGCACAAACAAACCAGTGAATTCACCTACGTAGATGACTAATGATCATCCTCAGATCCAGACAGCAGATAAATTTTGTGATTTTTCTTGACAGAAATTCATCAGTTCTAGCACATTCACTCTAATGGTCTTTTAATGCTCGAATCAGAAGCCATTTCTGTCAGGGTAAATGCTTCCCTTGAGTCTCACAACTAGTTGCCAATTGAAATAGTGTTCTGTTATGTGGTTCTTTCTTGTTGTGAGACATAAATGAAACACGTTTTACTTGTCATTAGCTAGCATTTGTGTAAAAGGTAGTTTATTTTTCCCAGATTTTTTTCCTTTTCTTATTAAGTGTTGTTGTTCTTGTCAGTTTTAAGAGACATTCTTAAATGATCTGCATTTTATCACAATTTTTTAAACATGTTTTTTTTGTTCAGACGCAACAGACATACATGTTTGGTTTGGCGTTGCATCTCACTTTAAGTTTAAGTATTTTTCATTTAGCATGGAAGTCATGGCCCAAAAATTGGAAAAATTTGTTCTGATAGGGTGAACAACAAAACAAACTAAATAAATTAATTTATTTGTGCCAGTTCACCAGAAAGTGCATTATGCTAGTAAAACACACTTGTTTGTCTTATTGTAAAATGTACAATTTTCCTAGATGCTTGCTTGCAATTTTGCATGACTTTAGTGTTTAATTTTTATAGGACATTTTGTTAACTTTGGTTCAATAAACAGTTTTGGCCCTGTGCTGGGATGTCTAATGTTAAATCTGGGTCAATAGACACAGTCACACACAGTCTGTCTTGAGTGTGAGTGAGCCTGTGTTTGTGTGCAATAACATGAGTTTCACAGTTTCTGCAGGGAATACACATTCAGACTGACATGGATCTTGTGAGTGAGGTGTCCGCCTGCAGTGAGTCTGACCCTTCCAGTCTCAGGTAAGCAGTCGCTGTTTTACGCTGTTTTCATATGATATATCATAAGCTACCATCCCAGTTTTCCTGCTCCTCATTGAGAAGATCAAGGCTTTGTGGCATTTGCATATAAAATGATTATTCATTAAGCAGTTTGGGAAAGCAGAGGGGAAGGGCTCACAACACAAACAAACACATGCATTAATCAAGGAGAGAGCTGACTAATGAGCTAGTCTGGGATTAGAGAGTCTCTCCTCAGCCTTCTTTGAATCCCAGAGCTCAAGTGAACGTCAGAGCGCGGCGGGCACATGCCCCGGCCTTCAACATATCTGATCCAAACCCCTTACTGCCTGCTCCTATAGAACACACACACACACACAGAATCACAGTGGTGTGAACAGCAATCTGGGGTGCTTTAAGGTCTTCAAGCTATTTGCAAAACCAGACTTATTTTGTTGTCCGTATATATTTAGTTTTACATTTGTCCCCTGAGTGGATCACATCAAGCAGGCACAATACTTTGCTACATTAAACTGATGTATTACTCTAAAGGAATCATTATAGTTAAATTGAAAATTGTGTCAGATTGAGTTATTTTGCTGACTCTCACTGCCCTATCCAATACAGTAACAGTTACGCATGTTGTAAAGTTCATAAAACAACAACTTGTTATATTCCAGGTCTTCTTCCAGGTAAGAAACAGCCTAAAATTTAAATCGGGAAAAAAATCGTTCCCTTGTAGTTTATTTGTATATATTTAAAGTGTCAACAATTTTGACAAAGTAATTTGTTGCTGTGTGTCTTATTTGTTTCATTAAATTGTGGGTTAAATGAGGTTATTGTTCAACACGTTTATTTTAAGTTGTGTAAGAAGAAGTAGGGATTTTGTGGAACAGTTACAAACTCCCACAAGCACAGTCACAGACAGTATGGAGGGTAGCTGGGGTCACATCCTCACTGTCTCTCTTTTCTGATGTGTCTCACACAAGCCTCTCTCACCATAGCAACCGGCTGCAACCGCAGAGCATGAACGTCCCCCTCACCATCACAGAGAGAAACGCTGGATGCTCTCTGCTCTCCGTAAATGATCCTTGAAATTGGGAAGCAAAAAATGAATGATCACTTTAAATTTTGAAATCGAGAGCAGTATGTACAGCACATTGCTAACGTGTTTTGGTTGCAGGAATGTGTGACTCAAGTGCTCTGTGGATTTTTGGTCGTCACTGTTTACCCGGCCTCATGCCATTTAAAACTTGTATGCTGTTGTGTTTTCCTCTGAGGGTCTTTTTTCTCTTTATAAAGTTAGTTTGTTAAACTATGAAAAGGCCATAAACATCAAATCTGTGGTTTCGACTTTGGTTTTAGCAGCAGTATTTGAGGGGAAAAGCTCATTTCAACACAGATGTTACAAGGCCATGTGAACCATGTGGTCTGATAGGGACACACATATATATACTTGGTCTTAAGGTGTAAACCAGGCCATTTTTAGTGTTATATACCCTGTTTTGGGTTCAGTTGATCCCAAAACGTGGTGTTAGTACGATAACAACCTCAACCAGGTACCTGTTACCTTTCATAACTACCTCACTCCTCGACCCTTGTTCTTTCTTCATTGTTTTGCCTGTTTGTCCTTTCTTCCAGTCTGTCTGTCTGTCTCTCTGCTCAGTCTGAGGGGCCACAGGCTCATCTCTGCGTTCTTATCTGCCGTGCCATTGTGCCATTGCCTCCCTGCTGTCAACCCCTCGGGCCTCTTTCACTCTGACACCCGTTTATCACCATCCTCTCATCACCCTCTCTGTCAATCACACACACACCCACTGATAACCATCCGCTTTATCAGAGCGAGAGAGAAAATCTTAAACTCTAACCCTGCCAGCAATGAGCCCGACTCCTGCATGTAACTCCCCTTAACTGATCCTAGTTCAGTCTGTAGATAACATTTCGCTGCATCTGGGGCTTTAATTTTGGAGAAGATAAACAGTGATATCAAAGATTTGCCTTGTATAGTTTTCTGGTACAAGATTATACCTGGCTGCTTAAGATTTTCTAATAGAAAGCACGTAATCACTCTTGAATCAATTAACCCAGAGCTGTTCTGGAGAGAAAGGTAATTGAAGTAATGAAAAGATGTGTCGCTGTTAATCTGAGGCTCAGTGGTCAGTATTAAAGTGGATTAGAGCTGCATTGTGACAGCGTCAGTGTTAGATCGATTTAGCCGTGTGATGATGGCAGTGATGGGCGGGGCCACCGGAGCCTCATTCTGAGATTAAGCACCTTACCGACAGCACAGCAGCAGTGAGCACCTACATCCCTCTAGTACTCAATCAAGAGTGTAAATAACTGGGATAAAGTGTTTCACTCATCATGTTGGAGTTTTATACAGTTACTGTATCACTGTATTATTTTCTTAAAATAGTATCCTGTGTTGTTTTCAGTTTAATGGAATGTAACGTTCTGTCATTATTTACCGTTATATAGGTCCAAGCTGTAGCTTCTTTCATCCATTGAGAACAAAAGGAGGTATATAGCCAATTCTTAATCTGCCCATCTCAGAACAACCCATGTGAAGCTTTAGAGAAGACTTTAAATGGTAATATAGTAATCATAAAAATTCTTGTGACTTTCGCTCAAGTGTTTCAAAGCTAAGGTACAGGCCAAAATTAAAAGGAATTAATCAATGAAAATATTCTCAAAACATGACACATCAAGACAGCATGACACATTGAAGTCAAATGTTCCCATTTTGTTAACATGTTTTGTTGTGTGCACAATCGTAGAGCTGATTTTCATAAAAATGTTTGTATTACACATTTGTGTAATATTTAAATGAGTTGAAATGTAGTTGTTGAACTGTAGTGAGTTTTGCAAAGAAAACTAGTTTCCTTTCAGTTCCTTCCCACCACAAATGCATTCTGACAACTTTATAGTACAAACTCCACATTTAATTTCTTGATAAGATCATCCAGTATACTTAAACTTCTAGTGTATTATCATAAATGCATTTGCATTCATTTATACATGGAGAGATTTGTAATAATTGTCTGTGGTAATGGTCAGGAAGCCACACCCCATTAACATTAGGTTTAAAACTACCCAGAATTATTCTTTAAGTAGCTGTTAAGACCAGGAGTTGCCTGGCAGTTACCATGTATTTGTTAAGTGGTGTTAAAGTCAGTTTTCCAGCCCTTCTATTCATTAAATGGTAAACAGGTTTAACATTAGTCATCCTTCAATGTCGTGAGCCTGGTGTATTAGCTGCTGGAGCCCGAGAGCGTGATTGTATACGCGATGCTTTCCGCATCCACATTGAGTGACTGGATTCCTGATTGTGAGCCTGAATTAAAGTCCTTCTGAATAGAAGGATTATTTCAGCCCTGTAGGGGAGCTTTACTCTGGGTTAAACACTTGCAGGTAAACACACAGCCTTGTTCGCACCTCTTCACGTACATTTTCCATTACTCTATCCTCTCAGCCTCCATCAGACATCTCTCGCGCACAATAGCCGCTGCATAAAGGAAAAACGCTAACCGTATTTAAATAGCCCCTCGTTCACAGCAGAAGTATTGCCTGTTTCCTGGAAGCGTGGTGAATGGGGTCCACACTCTGCCGATACACAATCAAAGACACACTGCTAATCTGAACCACGACTTTTATTTGTTCAAAGCTGCTGGAGCTCAGAGCTTTGAAGATAGAGAGCTGAAAAGACGAGAGAGCTTTAGTAATTTGCACTCTTTTATTCCGATCTGCTTTCTGTTTCTTTTATTCAGCCTCTGTATGTGTCTGTATGGAAGAGAGAGCAGGTAAATAAAAGGGACACCTGCTGAAGTGGCCCCTTCCTCTTCCTGTGTCAGTTCATCCTGCTGTCTTCATCTTTAGATGATGTGGCAGGTTTTCTTCACCGTTCGTTTGTTTGTCTGTTGATGCAGGTTTTTAGGTGATGAAGAGAAATGAAGAGTGAGGAAAAAGAAAGCAAAATGAAACCGAAGCAAGGCAGAAGAAAAGCTCTTAGTCTGAATAGACACCATATTTAAAGCCCTTTACCCAGGAACAGGAACAATTGGGTGCCACACGGGATGCAGGAGTTCCATATTATTTATAGTTTACCTGATATCTTGAACGAGACGTCTCCTCTTAAAAGGTCCTGAGATAAACAGTAGCTTCATTGGGTGCAGAAGTTTGGAACCCAACAAATGGGCCATGAACCAAAAAACGTTGAGAAGCTCCGCAACAGAGGCGGTTAGAAAGGGAGGGAGAGGTGGAAGATTGGGTTATGTTGTTGGGTTGTTTTTTTTCCTCATTTAAGACTGCCTAATTATTTCTAGACTTCTTGGGCCCTCCCGCCGGGATTCTGTCTCTTTGAAATGTCTTATGTCGGCCCGCCTTGATTAGTGAAACTTTTGGTGAGTTGATGAAACGCCACTTCACAGGATTTACCCGCTTTTTACACAAATTATTTTCCCCTCATCTTTGTTGTTGTTGTTGTTTGCTGTTTCTCATGGTGATTGCGTTTAAACCTCATCTCTTGCTCTCTCTCGCTCTCTCTCTCTCTCTCTCTCTCTCTCAGACAGAGTTATCTGTGTGTGGTGGCTTATCAGTGTTGAGTCCTCTGAGCTCTGGGCAGACAGCTCTTTCCTGCATTAGCATCTCCACAGCCTTAGCTCTCCCTGCTGTCCTTCCTTTTTCCAAATAGACTCTTGTACGCAGTCAGACACGATCTGCACGACACGTTTCAGGAATAAAACAGAGAAATTAAAGTCAGTCAGGAGTTATAGCAGACTGGAGAATGCGTTTTTTGTTTGTGTGTGGTCAGCCTGGTAAAGTCATTAGGACCTCACACACTGGCAAATGATTGGACTGGGTGCCTGTTTGGGGGCTGGAGGAAAAGTATTTAGAAAAAGATAGCTTATCTACACATTGTCACTGCATTTTATTTAGTAAATCACAGCACATACTAAAGAGTCTTGCAAAACAAGATGGCAGTTCACCTGTGCATTACAGTAAACACTCATCTTACTGTAATCCGACTGCTTATTGTATGACTGTTATAAATAGTGTTTGGTCACACAGATTCTATGCAGTAGTTTCTACTCATCATTCAACATTTTAAACTGCAATTTTAGTATTTTTTGGGTGTAGGAAATGATTGTTACATTTAAAAAGTTAGTTTAGTTTGGCTTCAGTGTCAACGGTGGTCTGAACTAATGACAAGCTGTAGGCAACAATTCTACATTAGTTGTTTGAACAGATCTGACAAATGTTACAAAGGCTCATTAGAATTTACTTACACACTGTACAGTATACTGTACAGACTGTACACTGCAGTGTGAAGTAGAATGCCATTTAAACCATACAGTTGCCAATAAGCTACAAGTGTCATATGCACAAAGTGTCTTTAATGCCTAATGTGAGGCATTCTACGGTATAAATACAGTATGTTTTATATACAGAACTTATTTAAAAATTTCAGTCAAGGATGTTGTATGACTATCATAGGACTACAACATTGTAAGCATAATAAAATAGATAGTTGTATACAACAGCAGTAATGCCATGAATAACAAATAATCATTTTTCTTTGAAAATTAAGATATCAGTGTTGTTAATATAAGTATTTTTCTGTGGATATGATGAATTGCTGAAGACTGTTATTCATGCTGGTGTATTTTGACAGTAACATTGTTTTATTCACTGTTCCTCAGGCATAATGACATGTATTTTGTTATAAGAACAGCACTGTTGGCCCCAGCACGTCTTTCTTTTTTTTCTCTCACTGTTCTAGTTTTCTTAACTATTCCAAGTGAAGCTTATCTCCTCAGAGAGTTCAGCTTTATATTTATGGAGCTTTTGTTGTGTATTTGCAGTTATTTCTGGGCCAGTCATCAGAGATGCGCGTGCGCCCTTAGTATTTAGTGTGCATTCTAGTTCTAGTGTCTCAAACTTTGAAGATAATCTGTCCTGTTTATTTTTGCTGACTCATTCTCTTCCTCAGGTGAGTTGTGTTGTCACAGGAGTGAAACTGGCTTCTTAGACTTCTAGACTATACTTCTATACTTCTAGAATACATTTGTGTGCAAACTAGTGGTACTTTCTTCACTGATTGTTAAACTGTAGTTTTTGTTTTGTTTGTCAAAGTTGGCTACGCTATATAAAATGTATTAATTAATATTTTATAATGAAGCCAAAAGTTCACTGTTTCTGCGCCATCTGTTCTGTGTGCACAAATCTTTTTCTTCTAATACTTAACCCAGTTTTTTTAATTTGTATAATTTCTCATACATCGGCTGTATGCTGTGATCATGGAGCAAAAGTGTTCTGTCACTGTTTAATATTTATTATTACAATGGCTTGTTTTTACCATCTGTTAAATACATTTTTATATAAATTTAGATTTTTTTTCATTTAGTTTTAGTAAATGCTAATTTGATAGTTTTATAAATGTGTTTATTCTAGGCAGTTTTTTAAAAAAAGTAAACAGTTTTTTCTCACAATAGAAGTTACAAGACTGTGTATTAAAAGACCAATAAGATCTGTAAAACAAGGAGAAAGGTAGTTTCTATTTATTCTTCTACACATGTTCTGAACGCAGATGTTTTTGTGCTCATCACCTGTGCTGTAAATGCCATGTGACTCTCTGTGCATTGACCAATCAGCACCCAGGACTGCAACTTACCCATTTTGTAAATATTTTGGAACGATACAGTGTTTTACTT
>JBAJNP010005328.1:0-24130 GCA_036877545.1 Yasuhikotakia modesta
TCAGTAGACAGAGAGTCTGTTCTGCTCACTGCCCACATAACTAAAGCAAATAAACGTTCTCAGGCTGTTTCTCACACGTAATGAAGCCCATGAAAACACTTCATGTCAGGGGAAGTTTCACGAGTAGCGTTGAATCTTTTCAGGGTGCTCACATTAAAGAGAGCTTTGTTTACACTCTTGTGTTACTGGAATAAAGCGCAGCTCATAAGTTCTCAGCTGTGTCCTGCAGTTTCTCACACTGACATTTTGACCTGAATTGCGTTTCAAACGGCCACATTGTGGTCACATGATCACAGCAGGGCAGCTGATTGGCTCATTTTGAGGGTGATATACAAATCAAGCATCATAATGTTTAATGATGTTGTTTATTGTTGATTTATATTTTGATAGATATCTGTTGGAGCAGGACTTCCCTGGCATGCGGATCGGTCCAGAACCCACCACCGACTCCTTCATAGCAGTGATGCACGGAACCATGGAGGGACTGGTACCAGGAAATGCTCTAGTGGTCGACCCCAAAAAACCTTTTCGGAAGCTTAACGCATTCGGCAATGCCTTCCTAAACAGGTGGGATCAAAAATAAAACAGTACCTTTTAGTCCAAACGTAATACTTAAGAGTTTACAAAGACATGGTTCCACTAAATGTTTGGAGCCAAATATTTAAAGTTGAGTGTGAGCTTACATGAGGTTACAGTTCTGACAAAAACAGCTTAATTTTGCAACAAGATATTTGTGTTTGAAATTCACTTTCACAGTGTTTGCTCGTGTCAGTTTTGCTGCAGGTTCAATAGTCAGTTATTTTAAGTCAACAGCTTTACAACTTTACTGCCACTGTACAATGTTTAATATTGAATCCACAGAGTATAACTGGTTTTATCGAGTGACTGTGACAGTTCTGCAGTGTGTGTGATTCTGGTTTGTATGGGTCACCCCTCAGGTTCGTGTGCGCGCAGCTGTCCAACCCGGTTCTGGAGAGCATCAGTGTGATTGACACGCCGGGAATTTTGAGCGGAGAGAAGCAGCGAATCAGCAGAGGTGATGAATAAACATTAACCCAATGCAATTGGGGCAAGATGCAATTAAGCCCCACTCATTTGAAAGAACATTTTTAAATGTTTAAAATGATCTAATGTTGAGCAGAAAAAAATGCTTGTTAAAGCCAGAATGAAATCTGTCCTTGTTTGTTCATGTTGCTCAGAAGAACCTGTGAGTGTGAGTGTAAGGTCATGTGATCTGTCAGCGATGGTGTAATGAGCATTTCAAGGTCATCAGTCTAATGCTTAAAATGCTAGGGCATGTAAATGGTTTGCAACCAAGAGCTACGTGCTCCACACAACTACTGTGTTAATATTGTGTTCTTTCAGCTTTGTGTGTGAGGTTTTCACATAACTTTGAAACCTACTTTAAAGCCAAAAGTACCATGACTCCTATCCTCACAGCCTGACACGACCTGTGTTATAAAACACACTCTGTGCCAAGAACTAAGAGCTGAGCTTTCAAGGTCATTCAGATTTCAGAACGTTAAACAAATGTCTGGTAGCTCACACCTATAATAAAAGTTGTAATTGAAGGTTCAAAGGAAATATTGTTTATACACAATTGTTTAGCACATTGCATTGTGGGATTGTACATTGAAGTTGCTGCATTGAAGGCATTGATGTGTTTTTTGACCCAGGCTACGACTTCGCCGCGGTGCTGGAATGGTTCGCCGAGCGTGTGGATCGCATCATTCTGCTGTTTGACGCCCACAAGCTGGACATCTCAGACGAATTCTCTGAGGTCATCAAGGCCCTCAAAAACCACGAGGACAAGATCCGCGTGGTGCTGAACAAGGCCGACCAGATCGAGACGCAGCAGCTGATGCGCGTCTATGGTGCCCTCATGTGGTCGCTGGGGAAGATCGTTAACACGCCCGAGGTGATCCGCGTCTACATCGGATCCTTCTGGTCGCATCCGTTGCTGATTCCGGACAACCGGAAACTGTTTGAGGCAGAAGAGCAGGATTTGTTCAAAGATATCCAGTCGCTGCCCCGGAACGCCGCCCTCCGCAAACTCAACGATCTCATCAAGAGAGCACGGCTGGCTAAGGTACACCACTTGTGACAATATTCACCAACTACTAAACACAGTAAATATCAGAATCTTGGGTTTCAGATTTAATATTCATCCCAAAGCCTGTTTAAGAAGTCCCAGCATTTGTGTTTATATAAGAGATGATTTCTCAATCTCATTTTAGTTTCTGCAGTTATTTTGTGTTATTTAGGAGTGTGGATCAGCACTCAGTTTAGTGCAGCAGTGACTGATCTCTGTACATCTTGTGTTGTTTATGAGTCTGTTGTCTGCCTGATGCTTACAGGCATTGCTCAGTTATGAAGCCGTTTTGTAGACCATTGAAACATTTATGTAAACTGAACTGAGAGTCATTGATTTTTCTCTACATCGCACACATAATATCTGACTACAATGCAGGCATTTCAGTTCAAGCCTGTAATCTGTTGTGTAGCTACTGATGCAAAAGTGCTCCAGTACAGTATTCAAAATATTAACAGCACAATGATTTAATAAAGTTTAAATCATTACAGTAGATGGAAATAACATCACTTACAGAATGTTGTACAGAACAGTTCTTAATTATCAAAAATGTTCTTACAGTAACATCAGTAGAAAATGTTTTATAGCTATACATTTCAAAAACATTATTCTTAGGTTTGAAAAGCAACAGGAACGAAAGTGAAGTCTTAAGCAGAAACGATTGGTGTGAAATATGAGCGCGAGGAGTTAAATCAGTGAATCTGTGATGTTGTGCTCTCAGGTTCATGCGTACATCATCAGTTCTCTGAAGAAAGACATGCCGTCTGTCTTCGGTAAGGAGAACAAGAAGAAAGAACTGATTAACAGCCTGGATGAGATCTACAGCCGCATTGAGAAGGAACACCAGATCTCTCCGGGAGACTTTCCCAGCCTCAGGAAAATGCAGGTAACAAACAAACTAAAGTCCGATTTAAAAACATCTCAGAGCTACAAATTCAAAAGCACTGGCTGAACCTTAACTAATGTGACTCAATCTTTTGTTACATCCTACAAGAGAAAATTCTTGCGTTCTTTTGTTCTCCACAGGAGCAGCTACAGGCCCATGATCTGAACAAGTTCCAGCCTCTGAAAATGAAGCTGCTGGACACCGTAGATGACATGCTGGCCCACGACATCGCCCAGCTGATGGTTCTGGTGCGGCAGGAGGAAACCCAGAGGCCCAATCAGGTGGTGAAGGGCGGGGCCTTCGAGGGCACCATGAACGGGCCGTTCGGTCACGGGTACGGCGAGGGTGCCGGCGAGGGCATCGACGAGGTGGAGTGGGTGGTGGCTCGCGACAAACCCACGTACGACGAAATCTTCTACACCCTCTCGCCCGTCAATGGAAAAGTGACCGGCGCCAACGCCAAGAAGGAGATGGTGAAGTCCAAACTCCCCAACACGGTTCTGGGGAAGATCTGGAAGCTGGCGGACATCGATAAAGACGGGATGCTRGACGACGAGGAATTTGCTCTGGCCAATCACCTCATCAAGGTCAAACTGGAAGGTCATGAGCTTCCTGGTGAACTTCCATCTCACCTCGTTCCACCTTCCAAGAGAAAAACTCCAGAGTGAAGCTGCATGACGTGAAATGAGGAGAAACAGACGTTGTGAATCCAGGCTGAAGTTCATCATGAAACTGAAGATGGCTGGATAACCATTATTAAAACAAAAGCAACTTTGTTTTGATGAGCTGCATCTGAAACTCCAGGAACACTTGTGTGTTTTTCTGATGTGTGTGGCTTATAAACGTTAACCCACGAAACGCTAAAAACAATATTGTTATTTAACCACCTGTATGTTGTTCTGAACCCCAAATACTTTAAAGATGTGTAACAAACACTAAAAGTGTTTCCATACAACAATAGATAATAGTGACCGTCTCTGTAAAACATCAGAAACAAACAAACAAACTAAGAGTTTTAGTTGTTTTACTGAACAAGTGAAGAAACTCATTTGAGCTGAATTTCAATATACTGGTTAATCTGGTTTACAGATTTGACTAGTTTATTTACAAATAAATTTAAGTTGAACTCACTAACACAAATTAGTCACTATAAATACGAAAAAAAACTATAAAGGCTAGTTGTATGGGTAAGACCTGAATATTGACCATTTCTAGCAAAAATATAATTTTAAACAGAATCTTACAGGTTTGGAATAACATGAGTAAATAGTTTAATTTTAAGCCGTTCTTCTGTCAGTTATGTGTGGCTTTTATGATTGTACAGACACATTTGTTAATATAATTTCAGATGTGAGAGGATTTTGCTGTCGAGACTCTGTCAGAATTGACCACAGAAAAACACTGTCACTTTAAATCTTTGTGTCAGCAGTTATTCTCAGAGCAAAACGTAAGGAGAGAAGCTCAATTCTTTTATAAGTCAGTCTAACTGTGTTTCTCCTCTTGTGAAGGCGGCATCTTAGCAAATGCGAGTCCTTTTCTAGCCTGACAGAGAGACTGTTAAACTGTACAGACGTCCCGTCAGAAGACTCAGTGGTTAGTGTTGTGATGGAGCTGTAGAACTAGTACTAGTTAATAGTCTGGATATCACTAACTTATGTAAACTAACTTGGGTTATTGGGTGTGTACAGAATTTCAGTCTGATTTCCAACAAGGACTTAAAATTATGCTCAGATTCAGTTACTAGAATTTAAGATAACATTCCTTAGAAAGTTTTAGTGTCAGACGTCTGACATGAGATGTAAACACACTTATTCTACCACGTCATAAAAATGCTATTTAAATAAACGCTAACATTCTTCAATGACTTCCATTGATGCTCAAGTTKGTCTGAAATTAAATTCAGCTTCATAAATTGCWCAATTGCAATATTTSTTCTGTTGGCCATAATGTAGCTTATGTGTTTATGTGCTTATATGGTTGCAATACGTTTTGTGAATGTATTGTGAGGTAGATTGTGTGTTTGTGAATCACAGATGCCGTGTTGCTGAAATGATGTATAACAGAGAGGTTGAAGTTATTCAGCTTAATAAAAATAACTCATGTAAAAAGTCTGTTTTGCGTTTCTTCTGAGAGAACGTGTCTGTTCAGCAGTTCCTGAACGTTTAATCTGAGTGTTAAGTTGATGTTTGTCTCCCTCTGTTGGTGTGATAATGAGTCTCGCCTCCAAAACCAGTTACAACAGAACAGATACATACACTGGTAACATTTTAATGCACTAAATACATTAAAAACAAGCGTTACTGTTTAATGCTCAAAGTTTTCCATCATTTACTCACCTCATGTCCAAACCTGTATGACTTTATTCCTCTGCGAGATGTTTTGAGAAATGTTTCGGTGGTTTCCAGAACACTTCTCTGCATGTACAGCCATATCTGTATGTAGAATTTAACAGTGACTGATGGCCTTATTCTCTTATGCAACTGATGTAGAGGAGGATGCGATGAAAGTCTCTCCTCCACAGACAAAACACTGTCAGGGTCTTTATTAGTCAAATGTACAACCCAACCCACTCATGCCTAAACACAACAGCTCATATCCCTCATGTCACTGAGTCAGTGTGTTAGATGCATCAACACTTCCTGTTGTTGTGATGATAACTTGTGCGGAGAATCTGTGTTCTGTTGTGTTACTTTTGTCTCTTTTATCGTCTGGATGGAAAGAATTTTGGCCTGTTACTGAATCACTCTGGGGCTTTAAATCTCCAGGGCCACTTTAAAAACTGAAATGAAATGATGTTTAAAGAGCAGTTTGTAAACTTTAACACGGGATTTTGGGGTGAATTTTGTTGATTATAAAATCATCTCTCCTTATGGATGTTTTTGTGTGGCTGGGTTGGTAATATTGTTTTAGTCTCGTGAGAATTTCGTCAGTCGTCTCAGCTGTGCGCTGATGTGTTTGCACACGTTTTGAAAGAAAGTTTCACCCCCAGTATTTTTGTAAATATTTAAAATAAAGAACGACTTCTGAACATGTTTTAACAGCCTATTAATTATTTATTTAATTCTTTTTTAAATTCCATGTTTGGTGAAATGGCTTTTACACACACAAACATCACACCACATTATTATTATTATTATTATTATTATTATTATTATTAATGTTTCTGTCACTAAATGGCTGGTCATGTTTTCAGCATTTCGTAAAAATGAAACTCAACATTGAGAATGAATAAATAAAAGATGGTAACATAAAAAGCCTGGTAACAAGTTTAGGTTGTAAGAACATTTCCGTTCCATACATTTTTAGTAACAAACATGTTAAATGTTATTTTGAAAGTTCTAGAAATTTTCACATATCGTATTAATTATTGTTTGGTTATAAGAATGTTGTTTATTCTGTAACATTTTGGTTAGTGGAGCAACATTTCATTTAACATTAAAGATTTTTGATATATGATATAACATTAAAACATTAAACTGTCCAATACATTCATTTAAATAACTGGCATAGAATTTGTCTAGTTGTCTTTGTAAGAAGTTTCCTATGATGTGATGAAATGTGGTCACTGAAGGGATTTTCTGATGTGGTTTATTTTTGCAAAATGACCTTTAAAAACGTGTGTGTGTGTGTGTGTGTGTGTGTGTGTGTGTGTGTGTGTGTGTGTAACTGTGGTTGATTAAAAGCGATAATGAAACCACAACCACATCTCAGTTATTCAACACACTGTATTACACCATACAGTCACTTAATGTGTTGGGATTTACTGTAACATCTCAAGAGTCACTAAAACTAGATGTTTTCACAGAAAATACCTCCACCTCTGTTTAAAGACAGCGATTCCTGTTCTGGTGATATTTGGGGTAAAATATCCTGCTGTCATGTCTGATGTAACCGGTCACTCAGATTTCGTGGCTTTTGGTTTATTTCACAAGATTTGTAAAGGAATAAGACTGATTTAATAGTATTTTGGTGTCACACACAACACCAGATCTCAAAATATGATGATGCATCTAAAACTAAAACACAGTCCTTAAAATGCAGGAATAATGAGAGACATTTAAGTTATTTCTAGTTTCTTATGTGGATATTTTGTGTGTCGGGCACCATGAGTAAAACAAACTCACCTGATTAATTGTAATTTACAATTACAGTCATCATTAAATATAATCATAACATCATAAAGTGTTATATTAGATTATATTTACAGTTTGAAACTCATTAAAAGCTCAAAACTCAGAGCGTCAGATCTATGTGATGTATATAATATTATAAAATCACTATTTAATGATGCATTAATATTGTACAATCAAATCTCTCTCTATACAGATGAGAACGAAACAGAATTTGAATACCAGGTAACTGTTTGGGTTTAAAGGGAAAAATAAAGTCAGTTCTCATCACCTGCCCCCCCAACTGTGGTTCTGTCTACAGCTCTGTGGTTTCAGATCTTGCTTTTGCAAAAAAACCCACATCTGCCCAGACATGAGTCACGGGTTACTAAACTAAACATCACTACAGTTCATTTACAATATAAAATATAGATGGATAGAGAGATGAATGATGGACAGACGAACGATAGACAGATGAACGGTGGACTGACAGATGCTAGCTTTGCTGCGTTGTTAGATCATGTTATTGACTGTGTTTGTTTGTGTTTTTGTTGTTTTTTTAAACACAAAGTTCTGTGAAAAGCGACAAATTAAGTACAAATCCATCTAACAGAGAGTTAGGTGAGACGTCATCTCATACATCTAATAAGTGAAACCTGTTACAGTTTCGCTTTAATGAAAACATCGATATTTGTGGTTTAAACTGATCTATGCAGAAAAATATGATGAGACTGAGGAAGTGAAAATGTGAGATCAGTGGATGAAGATGAGAGATGACCGGCACATGAGAACCAAAACAGCTCAAAGGTGTGAGAACATTTAAACAACAAAACAGACACAGAGAAAGCTTAAAAACATACATACACACACACAGATGTCTTTCATATGTTAAAAACGGATAACACATGTAAAACCACGATTATTCATCATCTGTTTGTATAAACTCAGTAAGTGTTGATATTAACCTAGTTAAGATCACACTGTGTGCAGATCTGTTAACCACACAAAACACTTTCAGTTCAACCGCTTTCCACCTTCACCAAAAGCAGAAAAAGCATTTCCTGCATCGAGCCCCAGCCTCATGTTTCGCATGCTCTGCAATGAGACTTTTCTTGCGTTGCATTTAAGATAAAAAACAACCTCAAAATTCACATACAGGACAGATTATAATGCAATCACATGTTTCTACGTGGCTTTGTTTGAGATGTTTGTGGGGTCCTTCGTAAATCAAGGTATTTTTCTCAGAAAGTGTTTGAAAAACGCATTAAAAACTTTATGACATCAAGTCAAATCAGCTTAATTTCTCAGGGTGCCTTCGTCAGCAGTTCAGCAGGTTCTCAGAAACGGGGAGGGGTACAGGACGTACTGCCTCTGCAGACCACGTCACGGTTTTCCCCCAGGCATGTGATGTCACTGGTTTCTTGTTGGACCGAACCTTGAGGTTTGTGTAGTGGAAATGTACAGCCCCGCGTGTGGACTCACAACTTATAAAGCGCTGAGCATCAGTGAGAAGATCACAGAACAATCACTGACATCAGAAACCAGCAGCGACTCAAACATGAGGCCACACTGCATCTTCATCTCCAGCCTCGCGCTCCTCATCCTCTGCTCACTGGTTCAGAGCGAATGTGCGTCTCTAATATCTGCCTTGATTTTACTTTACGAATGTCTGGCTACAATTTTAAACATTTGTGACTATTTTAATGGTTTCATTATATTTTGTGTTCTTCCTGCAGTCAGCCAAGGTCCCAGTAGATGCTGTTTCTCATTCTCCAGCGTGAAAATCCCTCTAAGGGTTGTGGAGAGCTGCCACACGACTCATATTGGGTGTCATCAGAGCGGCATCATGTGAGTGTCTTTATTATTCTTTATTATTTATATAATCTGTTAATGAATCAGGAATAATGAATTATCCTGTGAAATTCCAGCATCATCACTAAAGCTGGAAATGAGATCTGTGCCGACCCCACAGAGAGATGGGTTCAGAGATTGAAGAATCTGGTGGACGCTCGCAACCTGAAGGAGTTTTCACAGAGAGATACCAAAGACACGACAGCTGCTCCTTAAAACTGATTTACAAAGAAAAATAATAACATGCAGGAAGCTGTTCATTAAGAATATTGAAAAGTATTTAAACTATTTTGATGCTTTCATTTAATAAAATGTAAAAAAAAAATGCAAATAAACTTTGAAAAATGAAAACAAAACCTTAGTTTGGGCTCTTTTATTGGAAGATTATGGTGTTTAATAATAAGGGCACAAATCCATCCTAGTGGTGACCTTGACTAAACTAATCCCGGGGTCTTTAACAGAGATTCTGCGACCACTAGAGGTCCACGGTGGTACTAAAATAACACCTAATATTACAGCTACAGACAGGAAGTATTAGCTCAGTGTGGACCACAGTGTGGTTCTCCCATACATGTGTTCACTTAAAAAAAACTGATGCTAATGATAAAGGACAGAAAAGACTCACACACACATCTGTGACAGTAAAACATGTTTTCCTTCATCTGTCTCCTGTTCTTCAGCTCCCTGACTCACAGTGAAGGTCTGTTCATTTCATTTCTCACAGACTAGATAACTAGAGAAAGATTTGTGATGTTTTTATGAATAATATATGCTGTTGATTACATTCGTTTTCTGCTTTGTTTTGTTAGTTGATTCAGCGATGTGCTGTCTGATGCTCAGCAGAGCACGAGTCCCCATATCTCATGTTGTGGGCTGCTATAAAACACCTCCAGTGTGTCCCAGACAAGCAATCATGTAGGTACCTGTTATTCTCTTGACGTCTAATGTTTATATGAAATCCTGAAGCATGTTTTGTTTCATGAAAATCTAGTTTCATCACAACCAAAAGCCACGTGTGTGTGAACCCAGAGGAAAGTTGGGTTCGAAAATTTATTCTTTTTAACAACTGCAGACAATTACCAGAGACACCAGTCAGCGGAAACACAGCGGACACACAGATCAAGTAAACATCACATGTTTTAAATGCTTGTTTTGAGCTGCGTTTTAATGTTAAAGATATAATCTGTAACTTTGCCTCTGTCACATCACTGCATTTTGTTCATGGTAAACCAAAAAAGTTCCAGATTGCAGTTTTAATATTAAACATTCAGAGTTTGCTTTTAATCTAGTAGATTGTGGTTATAATGTATTCAAACATATGAGCAAAGACTTCAGTTATGAAGACATTGTGAGTAAAAATGGCATCTGTGTTCTGTTGTGAAAGAGAAGAAACTGAGTCCGTGAGCCCAACAGAAACATCATCACTGCAGACAGCAGAGGAAACGGGTCGCACATCTGGTACCATCTTCTCTTTAAATGGTTTCTGTATCTCAGTTCGGTTGGGATGATTATTTTAGTGAAGCTCCAAAGTAAATGACACAATTACATGCAAATGCAGAAGTTAGAATGAAAACACCGAAAACGTGCTCAGATCCCATTTTACCATCACAGGGTCTCCAAGAATTCAAGACCTACATTAGGAAAAACTTTATAAAGGAGAAACATGATTGATGCAGTTATTTTTGTGACATTTAAACCAAATCAAGGAAGTGTGTAAAATTGTGTTTGTCACGTGACAGGTCGGTTCTGCGCGTCCAGGGTGAGAATCAACTTGGTCTATTGCGCCCCCTAGTAAAACATTAATGTATTACACCATAGAGTTTAATAGACTTTTACAAACCAGGCATTATTTCTGTAATGTATTAAACGGACTGACGGGAACTTTTAAGGCATGACATTAAAACACAGTATGATGCAAGATGTATTTCAGTTTGCATTTATGAATAAAATGTGTTTTGTGTGCTTTCATTTTCTTCATGAAATGGAAAATGCATTTGGACTTAGACAGCATCACTGGACTCGTGTGCAGTGTTTCTGCAGATATTACAGCCCTCGGTGTCTCTCCCAATCTGCTACAGAAGAAATCTGATCACATCCTAATGAGGAAAATCACATTATAAATAAATATCAGATGTTTGTTCCACAAGCCCTTGGATAAAAGCCCTTCACAAAATGATGTGCTTGTTTTTCTGCCTCTTTTGGCCGAAGGGCTGAGAAATAAGATTAACAAATGAACCCACAGCCCTTCTGTTGAAGATGAAGACCACAGCCCTTCTGTTGAAGATGAAGACCACAGCCCTTCTGTTGAAGATGAAGACTAGCAGATGTGTTTCATTACAATCATGCATCAATGTTTTTTGTTTTTTTACAGATTTGTGTTTGTAAAATCATGTATTGCCAAATAAATGAAGGGACCAGACAGAAAGTTTCTCATGCATGAACAAGTTTCATGAAACTTTAATAATTTCTCTTTTCATGTTAAAAATGCTAAGCGGGGTCACATTTATGGATACTGAGAAATAGCCAATCAATGGTGCCGGTTTGTTAAGACCCAGAAAAGAGCTGCTTGACGTCACTGAAGATGAACAGTCTCAGGATATCATTAAACAAGAGCACAGGCGCGCACACGCACACGCGCGCGCGCTCTTATCGTCCAAACATCCTGGACCGATAAAACACTTTACAAACACAGCATCAGACAGTCTGATACATTCACACCAAAGAGAGCCCAATATTTCAATATAAAAGAGCATAAAAACAGGCAAGTTATGGGCTCGATTCCCAGGGAACAGAAACACGTAAACGCTGAATAAAGTCTCTTTGGATACACGCGTCAGGAAAACGCATACGTGTAAATGTAAACGTGTAAATGCAATGGTTCTGTACGCTAATAATAGCACCACTACGACTTTAAATGTCTGGAGAAACGTGTGGCTCGCAGACGCTGTAAGTGCCGCGCGCCGCCCGACGCCCGACGCGCGCCGTCTCCAGTTCGTAAACCTCACCGACGCGTCCGGCTGCGCGCTGAATATGTTCAACACAAACGCCAGCGACGACGCCGAGGTCTGTAGTGCCTCACATTTAAAAATGCAGCCGAAAGGGAACGACGGAGGAGTTTCTTCTAGCGGCAGAATTGTGGTTCAGGTCCGGGAGAAGAAGGGACCTTTACGCGCGGCCATCCCGTACATGTCGTTTCCAGTCGCGGTCATCTGCTTGTTCCTCAACACGTTTGTTCCCGGACTGGGTGAGTAAAGACGCTTTTCATCTAAATCTTTCAACACTTGAACAGGTTTATTCTTCATGACATCTGGAGTTTGTCTGAAACAAACAAACGCACTCCGTCACCAACTATTTTAATGCGCTTCTCACCATTTAACTGGCAAACGTTACTCAGTATCTTACGCACCTCATAAACTATCATTGTATCATTCATACAACAACTTAACTATCAGGGATGACATCTGTTGGCTCGTGTTATTCATGTTAAAACTTAACAGAAGTCACAGAAGTTCACCTGCAGGAATCACAGATCATCCACAGATCATCATTCAGCATCAACAGATCAAGATCAAATAAATAAAATAATGTAAAATATCGCATCTGCTTCATCACACTTGAGTTTTTCTTCTAGCTGTGATCTGTTCATTCCTGTATTGTGATTGATTTTAGTTTGACCTGTGCGTCTGTCTGTCTGCCTCTGACCTTTAATACGCATCTGAGCTGCCAACACACTGACCGTAATGGAGGTTTATAAAGACCAAATGGATTTTTATTTCCTTAAGGATGCTGCAAGACTGCATTAGGTACATTAAACATAATGACTGTATCAGTTTGCATTAGTAAATGGAACATTTATCACACAATGTCCTTCATGTCTGAAGCCTGCAAGGCCACAGAGCATCTTAAAAATAAGTAGCTAACAATAAGAACTAACATTTCTCTGATGTTTCTCTCCTCTTTTATAGATTATAAAGCACTGTACAGCAGATTCGCCTCTCTCTCTCTTTACCTGACAGAGATACGTGTTACCCTTCATGTTTGTTTGTGTGAGCGCTGTGGGAAATATGTGGCATCTCAGCTCAGGCTTGTGTGGTACAGTTTTAACATACAGTAATGAAACCACAACAGTCTCACTCTCACGCTTGTGTTCCTCATGTTTGTCAATATCGGTTTCATGCAGCAGGAAACCACTGGAATTATTTAATTCATCTAATCCTGTGTTTCTGGAGAAGCTTCTCCTGGGCTCTGCGAGTTTTCCCTATGGACTCCACAGGACACATTTGTGTAGATCTCCTGCAAGTCTGCATGTCATCTGAATCAATGCATGTCATCTGTTTTGGATTCATGTAGATGTTTTAGATTTTTTTCCTAAAGTCACTGTTGATCTTTGAGACTCTGTGGCATCTATGAGAAACGATGTATGTAGCTTCATTGGTCACATTCCACTAACCACTTAAGAATAACAACATTTTTGATATAATTGGTGTAAGAAACTTTTCAGTATGTTACTGCAGGAACGTTGAGAACGTTAGCCAATGTTCTCAGAGCGTTCCCTGTGAGATGTTCTAGCCCTGCTTCTCCTCTAGTTTCCATGACAGCAGGTGTTAGCAGACGACTGATCGCCGTCTGAGCCGAGACTGAAAGAGGCAGAAGAGACGGCATGAAATCTTTCAAGCAGAGCCCCTAAAACCGCTTCATCTTTAGTCCTGCTAAAGTCTAGAATTGATCTGATTCTATCAATTCATTCTTTTAAAGCCTCACTTTAGTCCTTTAAAAAAGATGAACAGAAGACTGCAGCTCTTTGACTGACAGATAAAGGACTAACCTTTGGCCTGTTTAAACACGACTCTTGTGAAGTTAAACAAAAACAGACTGAATGTATGAAGGTCAGCTGTAATGTTTACATCATTATTCTAGCATCAATTGACTCTTACAGAAAATATCATGCAAACAATGGATTTAACACTGAAAACAAATGGAGCAGCTTAAACTAAAATTGCTGCTTGATTTAAAGAAACTGGATCAAGATTTTTTGAATGATTTCTGACTCAGTTACAGATGAAGCTCTTCAGCGTCTCACAGGATTGTGGGCTGCAGTGATTTCATCCATGCAGAAACATCAGGGTCGGCCCAACCGTGTGTTTATATAACAGAACCCAGCAGAACCTGTATTCACACCTGAGACAGAATTCACAGCCTCTCTCTTTAATGCTTATCTTAGAATAAAACCACACACCACAATAACCTCCTACACTCACAGTACGAGAGAGAGAGAGACACATTTCTCAAATTTAGTGAAATTTACTGTCATCACCAGTAAATCCCTTGTTTACAGGGAGAGCGAGCAGTATTATAAATGTGTGTGTGTCTCTCTCTCTGTTTATTTAACCATATATTGGGGAGTAATATAACGATATACAACTAAAAACATATGTTTAGTGTAAAATGGTGTTTGTTTGGAGTTTGTTGATTTTAAAGAGCAGAAGAACTTCTGTGTTGACCAGAGTCTGTCTCTGTTTCTGTGGCAGGAACCTTCATCTCTGCTTTCACGGTTCTGTGTGGAGCGAGAACCGACCTCCCCGACAGACACGTGTGCTGCGTGTTCTGGCTGAACGTCGCAGCCGCGCTCATCCAGATCGTCACGGCCGTGGTCATAGTGGGCTGGATCATGAGCATATTTTGGGGGATGGACATGGTGATCCTCGCGAGTGAGCCTCACACACACAAACTAACAATGTTGTTGACTTTAATTTTTGCATTCACTGTTTATGCATCACCCTACAGTCTTAAAATAAAGTTCTTGAATGGTTCTTTACAGCGATGACAAAAGAACCATAAAGTCAAAGGATCTTAAAAGAACCTTAATTTCTTGCCTTTCACTACAAAAGAACCTTTTGTGAAGTTCTGGACGGTACATTTAGCATGACTGGTATGTAGAAGAGAAGATTATAGGCTGCCGTCTGTATTGTTCAGGTCCGATCACACGTCTTGTTCCCTATAAAACATCTCTGCCTTCTGCAGAAGGTGCAGAATCATGAGAACAATGATCAGTTTGTTGTAGGAGTGGATTTTTACGCGCTTCAGTAGTTTAAGCTTCATGTAGGTGGATGAAGTTACTCTGACAACATTGTCACCATGTTCTGATCACTCTAGACTGTCATAAACAGCTTTATTTTCATGTCGTTCTGCTGACTGTGGCCTGAGATTTAATACTGGTTTTGATCTGCATGTAGCTTTGATTTATATTTATAACTTTTTTTCTGTCACCTCATGCCATTTTGGATTAAAAGTCTCTGAAGGTGGGTAAATCTGTTTGCCTCTGTCCCATCAAAACCGATCTTCAGATCTGCCTCAAATACCCCTGAAACTCGTCCACACTGGAGCTATAAAATCAGATGTCACTTCACTTCTGATTGATTAATCCAGTTCTGTTCACACAGTGCACACAACTGAATGAATGAATGACTGCATTCTGCAATGAAATTCACTCTCAGTTTATATAAGGACAACTGTAGGTATAATCGTACATACAGAACTGATTAAAATAAATCTATACATAAATAAAATAATAAATCTATACATAAATATATATTGATGTATTTGATACAGGTCTGCTCTTTGGTCACTTATTTCAGTCCAACCCCAGCTAACAGGAAACATTCTCAGAACGTTGGTTAACGTTCTCTCAAAGTTCTCAAAAATGTTCTGGCAGTAACATCCGTTTTTTAAATTTTAGACCTTTAGAACATTCCTAGTACCATTTAAAACAACATTAACATTTGTGCAAATGTTAGAGAAACATTCTTACAACCTAAAACTGTTAGCTGGGTTTCATCCATTTAGCATCTTGTGGTTCATCTCTGATAATGTCTCCCACCATCTGCCCGTCTCCCGTCAGACGGCTGGTCCACTGTCATCTGTTAAACACTGCAGAGCCTCAGAGACGCACGAGTCTCACAGAGAGCTTTCACAACATCTCAGCAGCGGCCGTTGGAAACATGCAGCACAGGAACTGCATGCATCAAAATATCATCATGTGTAAAGCTCACATTTGTCAGAGCAGCTATTTTAATGCTTCAGTTTGTTCACCTGTAATGATGTTTTATTGAAGATTTGCTGTCAGTCATCTGTATGGATGCATGTGTGTAAATCTCATTGTAAACACTGCAGCATGCCTGTTGCATGTAATCGCGCAGAGAAGCTGTTGCTGGAGATGAATCTTCTGAAATTCAAACCCAATTTTAAGGTGATATGAACATGCAGTGAGTCACACTCCAGATGGCCAATTTATCTGTGAGTCTCGCATCACACGGTATTTGAGTGTTTTTTTAGATATTAAAATGCTTTAAAACCTTTTAAAAACCTTTTCATTTCCTACAAAAGCTTTTTTAACTTGTGCAGTACAAAACTTGTGTAGTTTTGTAAATCTTCTGTCTTCTAATCTCTGTATTTCTCGTGTTTACAGGCTACAGAGAGCAGGACTCCCCTCAGCAGCTCTGATTCCTGCCCAAATCTTGACTGTGAACCTTCTCTGCTGTCTGTTCAACACATACGGGAGTTTTGAGACGGTCCCCAGGCGGCAGGGATTTATCACACACAGATTCTCAGACCTGTAACTTCCTGAAAACATTGACCTGACGGCTGAGGGACTGTGTGAAAAGTTCTGTCAGGGAATCTTATGTAATCTCTGTAGTCTTAATGTCTATAGTCTTAATGAAACTAACACTAATACAACACAAATGTGTGCAATGAAATAATCAAAAGCTTAAAGAAGTTGTTTAAAAATAAAGACAGAAAGTTTGAATGTTTGGACTGATATAAGAATGAAAAATAACAGGATTTGTGCCTCTGTATCACCATCTGTGTTTAGCATAAAACTGCAGGTTACTGTACAAACATTCATCACATGTGCTGAAGTAAAAATGATGACAATTTTCCTGAGAAATCAGACCAACAGCTCAAATTATAAATCAAACTTATTGTTGTGAATCGTGGTGAGATGAGACTGATCTGTGCGTTTTAATAAGTCAACTCTCACTTTTAAACAGTGTAAGATATATTCTCACAGTCACTGTATGATTTCATACCACACTGAATATTTATATAGTCATGTGCATTAGTGTTTGTAGTATTTATTAATAGCGTGTTGTGTTTATTATCCGTGTGCTCCAGGAAAACAGCATTTATGTGTCTTCAGTCAGACACACGAACCTTTTCTCCAGTATTACTGTGAAGTCAAACTACCAAGTACTGGTGAAAGTGGGCCAGTTGCAATGGTGACAGCCCACTTTAAATCAACTTATGCATTGGGTTATGAAATAACAATTAGAGGGAATTATTTTTATTTGACCGACAATAGAGTCAAAATAAAATGGTTTAAGAATTACAGGCAATTGTTGCTGAGTGCACAAAACAGTTCACAGTTCTTAGAAACCCATTTCTGCAAGTCTTAAATACTTTCGTTTTACCAACATCTGAAGTCTCTGTGATTGTGTGAATGTTCTGCAGATGTTGTGAATATGAACACAAGTGAATTAGTTGTGTGCTGTGTGGCGTTTAATAAATTCTGCCTTTTAAAGTGACATTTTTATGCGTGTTTTGAAACGCACAACTAGAGTCATAAACAACACTTGTTGGTTATGATCACAGATTTATAGGTGTAGCACAGGTTTCAGTGCATAGTTTCCAAAAAACGGTCTTTTCTCTCTCAGCAGGTCTGAATTTAGGATTTTTTCTGACTCTGTTTTCACAGCGTAACCATTCCTCTCTTTCTCCAAATATGGCCGCTTTTCTGTGCTGTCCAGCATGTATTTTATCATCCAGGGTTGTTGCTCTACATTCTTCTAGTCCTGCAGCTTTTTCTCTGGTGATAAAAGCAGCTGGAAGCGACCAGATTAGTTTCTGTAAATGGTCTGATATAAACTGGAGTTACGTGCTGCTGCAGTGTTTGTTCCCACATGCCAAACAAAACGTCCTGCACCCCCAGCCCTCTGAACATCACACCGCACACGAGCAAATAAACGCTCGTATTAAACCTAAAGCATCCAGCTAACAATTTCAGCTTTCCTGATGTTTCCAAGTAGTAACACATCCTTAAAATGTCCTTGGAACGTTCAACATTTTTGGAATAACATTGTTTGGATAAAGGAACATTATCTGAACTTCTGTAACGTTGTAAAATCCCACTAATGTTTTGGATTATTTGAAACATTACTGCTATAATGTTTTGTTTGACAGGACTTCTAGAGAATGTTAGAGAATATTCTACAAACATTTCTAATTTCTATTAGCTGGGGTCTATCATAAACTGTCTACAGCACACACACACACACACACACACACCTTCAGTCACACACTGTTGTGTTCCAACATCTCTGTGGTTCTAACACACATCAAATAAAGGCGTTAAGATTAAATGACCATTCGGTTACATAAACAGTGTTTTCTGGGGATTACTAGACATGAGGAGGTGTTTGCAGTCTGAGAAATAAAACCTGGTGTTAAATAAAAATATTGTGCTTCAGACACAAGTTGTTCAACAAGCGTGATGTTAGAAACGTTTTTCCATCACGTTTTTAAGTGACCGAGTGTTTAAGTGTCTGGCTCAAACTCCTGTGCTTCAGTGTTTTGCAAACTTCACAGGAAACAGAAGGAATTGATGGGAGTTTGCATCTCCCTCATTTTCACCTAGAGGAACTTCCCTCAGCCTCGCAGCTCTTATCAAACACTAAGTTTCTCCATCACTGCTGGACACGTTTCAGCAGATGGTGCTGTAACACAGCTCTCGCTTCACCAGCGTCTACTACATAAAACCCAACGGTGTGACACTGACTGCACAGCTAATGAAGTTCAGCCCCCCATCTTCATCATCATCATCATCATCTCCTGCCATATAATCTAAACTAGCAAGCTTTTCTTTTAAAGAAACGCATTAGTTTCTTGTGCTCTTTTAAATCACACCCTCCCTCTTTATCTTCATCTTCATCTTTCTCCTTCATCTCCCCTCAGAAAACAAATAAATAAAATAAGGGACATGGAGCGGCGACAGACACCAGCTACTCAATCCACCAGCGCAGCCACCCGCCCGCAGTCCCTCTCCTGCCTGAGGGTCTCACTGCCTTTAGTAACTTAGTCCTGATTTAACTCAGCTGCTGGTCATTAGTTAAACTCTAATAATCTATGAGAGGAATGTGTGCCAATCAATGCTGTTAATCCACACGGGACTAATTCTACCATATTTAAATGAGAAAGCAAAACATTATTAATATGATAACATAAAATTAAAATCACAGACATCACAGATTTATATAATGTTCCCTTCACAACGTTCAAGTGCAACACATGACCGTCATTTAAAAACATTCCCAAAGAAAATGACACAACAGTAACTGTTGTTAAACACCCACATTGTTGTCACATTTGTTGGCAAGTTGTGTGTTTGATATGTTTATACAGAAACTGAGCAAAACGTTGGACAACTGACTCTGGTCTATATTACAGTATTTGTAATATTTCAATATTTATAACTTTAAACCGCAGAAACGTCACTGAATAATGACTGAAGACTCACAAACTCATTATGATCCTATTCATAGGAGATCATTTGTCAATTTGTCAAATCACTGCTAAACAGAATGACGACATTCAAACAACAACACATGATACAAGCTGTAAATCTTTCACTTTTCTTTTTATTGTGCAGATATTTTTGTAAGATCAGAGGTCAGAGGTTATGTTAACGTTATGTAAATGTTTCTGGTGCTAAACAGACTCTGTGAATCTCGCTGGTTTCAAAGCTTTATTTTCCTAAAGAGAGGAACAAACACACTCTGAAAACATTTGCACATTTTTACACAACAACATGAGCTCAGCTTACATACCTACTACATCACCACAGTAACACAAAAACAACACAACTACATTTAGTGTTCTTGTGCAAAATAAAACACAACAAAACTATATAAATATAAGCGGATGACACCACTAAAGACCCCCATAATTTGGACACAAACATGGCATGAACCGTAAATGTTTAGGACAGAAGAACTTGGTCAGTTTGTTCTGTGTAATACAGCACCACACCAGTCCAATCCCCGTGTGACTAGTTGCAGGTGGAGTTTAAGATTTAAGATTCTCAAATTGTTCGCTGGGATACGATTTAGCAGAAGCATTCATCACTAACCGCGTTTGCTGTCATCGGTTGGTTTCCATACTGACCAACAAATTAGTTTTAATCTGGGACAATATTTTGTTTGCAGCACATCTCTGTGTTTTGGGGGAATGTTTAGGGAAAATTGTTTGCATGTCAAATTATGCAAACAAAAACCACCTCATCAAACACGAGTTCCTAAGAGCGATCAGCACCGACCTCACGCACCAGATAAAAACCAAACTGTTTCTTAAGCCTCTCGTGACTACAGGAACGTTTCTCAATAAATGTGCAAGTTCCAAACTAATAAATCAAGTTCCAAACCTAATAAATCACTACAGTGACGTTCCTCCACAACTCAACACCTCAGTCAGGAACAAACGTTCAGAGAACTTAAAAACAGCCCACAGTTAGTGTCAGACACTCAGAAACATCACGTCTGTTTTTGTGAGGAACCGTTCCCTGAGAAAACCTTGATGCTTTGGTGATTATTTTGGGCACTACGATGGCAACTGGATTTGTCCCAGCTAACAGGGAATGTTCTCAGAACCTTGGCTAACGTTCTCTGGTAGTTCTCTCAACATTAGCGGAAAACGTTTTTGCAGGTAAACGTTATTAGAATGTTTCTTTAGCTGGGATGTTTCTGCATGGATATTTTCATTTGTTCTATGACAGACATCTAGTATAAATGAAACATTATATCGCTGCTCAAGTTAAAATTAATCTCAACAGGGTAAAAACTATAAATGCTGGAAAAATATTGATAAAATCCTGCAACTATAAATATCAGAACAAAAATCTAGTGGCTCTCAGAAAACGTTTCAGATCTGCAGTCTGTTCTTTCACATGTGCAGCATGTAAAAAGTACCAGTAAACACACAGTTGTGCTCATGAGTTCACACACAACCTGCAGAATTTGTAAGACGTTATTAAACAAAATAAATCTTGTTTTTTAGTTCTGCCTAGAAAATCAGCATAAAAAAATCATAGCTTATATCTAAATAAAAATAAACTTATTAACTAAACAAACCAAACATCTTACAGTTACGGCAGGAGTTTTAAACATCTGTGTGAACGTCTGAGGAGCACAAGCGTGTGTTATTTGAGTGCTTAACATATTTCCAAACACCAGCAGAGAAACACACATATCAGAAGAGGATGAGAAGAAAACGAGTGATTTTTAGATTCATCTGTGTTGAAGCGCTGGCTGCAACTAAAACACTGGCCTTTACTCTACATATGTACAGCATCTACAAGTTACAGACGTTCACACTCATGAAGGCCACTGTGGCGTCTGTTGTTTACAGTTTGTTTTGGTGAGACAGGAGATGGTTAGAGCTCTGAGCTGTAGTGCAGGTCGCGAGGGCAGGAGAGGAGCTTCCGCTCTAGTCTGGTTTAGATGTTAGCATGCCGGTTACAATGTCTAAGAGATGATCCAGGCCGTAGAGGTAGCCGTCTTCTCTGTTGCCCTCCACCCAGGTGGCCCTGTGGTCCAGCTCTTGCCCCTCCGGTAATGGGGTGGTCTTCCCAAAATCTATCATCCAGATTTTCGCCTGTTCCCGCCTGTCATGGACGAACAGCAGAGAACTGCCAATCACCTGAGAAAGAGGCGGAGCTAAGCAAGCAGGCTGTGGAAATGCATTCACAATACACACAAACGCCTTGTTTTCCTTAAATATTTGTGCAGCAAACATAGGACATAACATATATGCTCTGTAGGCAAACAGCCGCAATGAACTATTGCTCTATTATATGTTTGTTTTTTGTTGAAGACTGTATTTCACCTCCCTGCAGTAAAACAAAGTTTCACTGGCGTATAAAGAATGAAACATTTACCTCATGTGTTTTAAAAAACGGTGAAACTTCCAAAGTGTCTCTGATTTCCTTCAGCCGCTTCACATAAATATTCTGCCGGGAAACAAAACAATGTGTCAGAATAGTAGTATTTTTATTTTTATTAGAACTAAATTAGATGAGATGCTTCATTATTTTCTTTCACACATTTTAATCTTGAATAAAAAAAGACAATAAACGTTTGAATTGTCACTTTTTAATGAGTCACACTTTCAATTGAATTTTGTCCTCTGACATCATTTGATCTGTTTTATGACACATATATTGAATGTAAATTATAGACTGAAACAGTCCCTATGGAAACATTTATCACAGTCATCAGATGAATCAATATCAGGATACACCGTCAGTTCCAGGACTTGTGAACAAACACAATGTTACTGTAAAATAAACAGCAACTTAATAAGGACAAAGTTCTGTGCAGCTGTTTGCTAACAGGGCAGAACGTTAAGGAAACACCCTAATAACATTTGCAGCAGGGAACTCCGCCATGCAATATCTTCAAAAGTACATTTCTTCAATATTTGCTGATGACATCACACTGTACACAAGCACACAAACACCGACACGTCGTCTGTTGCTTCATGCAAACTTCATGCTTTTCTCTGACAAAAACAGGAGCAGGTGAGTTTTTCTCAAATCTTAAATCTGCACCACACAAAGGAAAACCCTCGTTTCGCCAACCACCCCGCGGGGGTAAATGTTGTGCCCCAGCTGTCACTGTTACCCTCTGTTACCACAGGAGAGCTTCAGACTGAGATAAACGCATGAGCACAAACTCACCAGGATTGTCTGGTTTCCTTTAATAAAGTCTTGAAAGGCTTCTGTCACTTGTTCCCGGGTTTTGGTCTTTTTAAAATCTCTGTTTACAGTTCCGTCCTCTTTCTGTAATAAGAAGGAAGTGATGTCACTGAGGGGAAACACATTAGCAAAGCAACGTCTTAGCCAATAATTTACAAGCACTACATTTTGAGAAATTTATTTCCTGATTTTGCAAAAACATCTTTTGAAACTTTTGTCTTGTTTTTTAAATGAAACAATGTCTTGTTTCTTTACTGTTCTTCTATCCATAAGCATTTTTAAACAAGACGTGTTTTTGATATATAAAACTAAACAATCTACCAACGTTACTGCAAACACGTTTCTGACATCTCGGAAACCTCTTTCACATTTCTAATGGGCATGTGTTCACACCGGTGGCTCCACATGCGGTTAGGATCTGAATTACAGAAGTGAAATTGTGTTGTGAGAGTCACAGCCTGTCACTGACTGATGTTGAGCTCAATGGACATGCCACAAACAGACTGTGTGTGACAGAAACATTCAGACACCATCATTCTATGGAGAAAAAACTAGCGATGGAGAGTCTAGCGAGAGCAAGCTAGCTTTGAACGTGTAAGATCCCGCCCTCTCTCGAAGCCACGCCTCCTCCAAAACACAAACATGTTTAATGGGAAGGTGGGATGTCCTATCGCTGCTTCTGGACTGAATTAAACTTTGTTGAGACGTGTCTGTGCAACAGTGGAGATGACCGGCACTTTACACTCATTTTAAAGGGAATGAGGATGTTGCTCCTGCTGTTGGTTTCAGAGACAGACGTCTCACCTTGATGCCCTCGATGCGGAAGCCCAGCGTGTGCGTGGAGCTGATGGTTTCCCTCCACTGCATGTAGCGCGGTTTGGTTACAGCTTTCTGCTCGTGTTCCTCTGCTGTGGGAGCGTCGCCGTCCACCTCAATCATCTTCTTGTACATGTCTGGTCGCAGGGTGGGCTTCTTCCTGGCTTTGGTGAGCTCCTCCTCCAGATACGTCCTGCAGGACCAGAGAAATAATCACAGTCACACAATCACAGTTTTAAGTTGTATGAATGTTCCCCAATTCAGTAAAGAAGCAATAAAAACGTTTTTTAATTGATAACTTTAAGGAAACTTTTAAAGAATGTTTCTGTTAGCTGGGAATCTTGAACCTTGAAGCTTTGCTCTGTTTTGTTTGGCCAGAGGACTGTTAATATCCTGACCATCTGTTATCTCTATATTTGTCCATGACTGTGATCCCGGGAATAACAGAGTGGAAAACATGATAAATATCAAAGATCTCCTGCAGCAGTCACAACACACAAACACACACACACAGCTCCCATTCACACACACACACACAGCTATCATTCACTCACACACTCTCTCTCTCTCTC
>JBAJNP010005329.1:10038-29501 GCA_036877545.1 Yasuhikotakia modesta
TTTCAGAAGGCTGAAACACAGATGGAGAGCTGTAGTTCTGCAGAGATGCAGCTAAACGGCACTGTAAGGATGCATTATGTTGCTGAAAACGATGCCGTCACACACAAGAACAGCAAAAGCACACAGCACACACTCTTCTTTGACATTGACTCTAATTGACCCGCTATGTATTGAAGCCATTGGCCTGTGCTTTCTATAAATATCCATGGATTAATGATGCTCAGAATGTAAAACAATCCAAACAAGACAATTCTAAGCACAGGTCCAAATCATAGCACCACAAAGACATAGCAGACAATCTTGTAATATATAACGGCTCAGCCTCCATCCAGTCAGAGATGTCAGTGGGTCTGAGGCAATAAGAAGGCAGCTGGGGTTTTTCTTATTCGCTTGTGTTGCTTCTAGGCCAGGGTCTGTTCAACGCCACAGAGCACTGGAGGAACATGAGTGCCGCTTTGTTTGACTTCCTCTCAGCCTCCAAGACACCAGCAGGGTCTAGTAATGAGTCTGCAAACAGGACTCGCGAGGAACGTCATGCCACTCATGACTAATTGTGCTCCAACACTTCACTGGAGAGGAGAAGTAGTCTGTAATCCTGTACCCTATGCCAGTTTTTGTTTTTTACACTTAAAAAATTGGTTCCAAGGCAGAGATCTGCTCAATGTGCTAAAGTTAGTACACTGTACCTCCTCCCATAGTTATTTCTATAGGTTTAATAATAATAATAATAGTAACAATAATACACAAACCAACCACAAAACACCTAACATGTGTCTCGTTTGTTTCCTGCTTATAATGTCTGTATTTTAAGGGCAAGCAAATGGAAAGTGGTGCTTTATCTCCATTTACAAAAAAAGACTCCCAAATACACACTGATTATATAAAATTACAGCTCCGGAACAAGACCGCACAAAATCCTCCTTTCCCTGCTGGAATGGGGAATGATATTGTTCCAACCAAGCACCATAAAAACAGATTGGTCGGCTCTGTGCTCAGAAGAAGTGGTAAGCCCCTCTTTTATTCATGAGCATGAAGGCTCCACCAGCTGAGAAAACCCCTGCAGTCTCTTCCAGCACATCAAGGTTTTGTGGCTGCATTACAATCGGTCCAGGTCGCAGCTCTGACACATTGCATTAAAAAGCAACAGAGATTACCGGGCCCGAGTCAATTTGGGGATTGATGGACAGGTCCTGGACTGAAGAAAGAAAGAAAGCTCTGACCGCCGGAATAATCAGAGCACGCTTGTTCAATTCAACTTTCTTTATATAGCCCTTTTTTACTGTGTTACATTGTTTTAAAGCAGCTTTACATATAATGAAAAGAAAAACACAGAAAACAGACTCAGAAAATTATGCTATACTGTATGTTACACATAGAATTCAGAATACATGATGTTATTGTAAATTGTATTGTTTATTATAAGATGCATACTAGTCAAAACGAATTAGTGATACCACGAGTGTAATTGGTTTATAAATATAAAGTTGGCTGAACTGGTAATAATGACAATCATTTGCATGTAAAGACTGTAATTAAATCAATATATAAAAAGCAATTTTAAAAATTTACAAAACTATAACCAAGCTAAATATGAACAATCTCCCAGAAACCAAAAACCCCAATACTAACAGCACTTAAACTAAACATTTACTTTGAATAGCGAAAATTAAAATGTTGGTTTTCAGCCACAAAAACAGTTGTAGGGATGTCCAGCAAAACTGTGTTTGAAAGACAAATGATCAAAGGTCATTTCAGTACTGTAAACGTGAGTGTAATGGAGGGGTGGTCTGGGTAACGTCTGTCTGAGTAATGGACAGTACACAATAATTGTGATTCTAAAAAAGTGTGTAATGTTACATAAGCACAAGCGTAAACAAAAACAATGGTATCATGCTGGTGTAATACGAAAACAGGCTGAGACTGACAAACAGACACGCTCATTCAGGGAGAAACAGACGAAGATGCTCAAGCAGGTCTGACCGAAAATGAGCAGAGAAGCAAAAACAAATGAGTCACTTTGCCAACAAGAGGAGAAATAATTGGTCCACTTCCCATTATGCTAATAAACAAGCAATAAGGATAAACAAAATAATGATAATAGCATCTAGCATCGATTAAAAAAAATCTCAGTGGGAGGCCACCTAGCTACATCTTACTCTCCATTTCACAGCCATTAGATGTATCTCACAAAGTCAAATAACAACAACATAAAGATATTTTTCATAGTGTCGTCCAAATTTACAGTTTAGAGGATGTCCCCTAATTGCCCTCGTTGAATATAGCATCCCAGGTTCCCTGTCATTATGGCTGTATTGAAGTCCTAATGAGTGGAATTGTCATCCACAAAGACGCCCCCCTTTTTCTCTGCTACGCGAGCACATTAAATCCAGACAGCTCATTTCCATTCCCCTGCCATCTCTCCAGAAATGACGTGTGATGCTTGAAACTGTTTATTTCCAAATTCAGACCTCCTCCGTAGCAGCCATCGGCTTCAATTACCAGTTTTTCTGAGCGCAGCCATCAGGCAGCCTGACACTGAGGTCCAACCTAATTCCCACTTTCTCCAGAGTCAAGAGCATAATGTGCAGATAAAAAAGGTGGAAAATAGCCCGCGCCTCATTAGCATGCGGTGGCTGCCTGTTCATTTGCTCGCCTGCGAATGAAAGTTCTGACACTCTGGCGCCTTCTGCAATATGAGAATGGTCCTCTTCAGACAGTGTGCCATCCTTACCACAATGAGAGAGGTCATGGAGGGAGGGGGGTACAACATTGAACCCCGCTAGCTGTGCCCTATGACTGCAGGGCTGACCAGGGTGCTTAGAGGAGGGTATTGATTCTGCAAGCAACTCATTACCTGCTGAATCAACACATTTATGGGGCGTTTGAAGCGCGCCGCCGAATAGTTTACGAGTGTCTTTAGTGCAGGCCAAAAGCTAGCACTGGCAGGGCATGACCACACTCATTAGCCTGCAACCTGACGATTAGATGTTATCTGATACACTGCTATCTGCAGCGTCCGTCTAACCAGGGCTGCTGCCCTGCATTGGCCTGGACCATTACGACCGCTCTCTCTCTCTCGCCCGCCTTTTTCTTCCTCTTTCTCACCACTCCCCATGAATGTATCCATTAGGCCGCCAATGTGTAAATTGTTTTCACCTGCACTGCAGGCAGATGGAGGAGAAGGAGAGGCGCTGGACGCGTAATTTCCTATGCATGAGCTTTCTAATCAGCTGCAGGGAAACATGATTCCCCAGCTTTGACTGGATATAAGAGAAAAAAGTCTCTCCGATGCACAATCTGCAATCAATATGCACATGCTGTTACAGGGATATTGGAGGCAGAGGAGGCAGGGGAGTTCATACGAGTTTGCCTTACATAAGTGAGATGGCTTAATGTGAAGGATGCAGTGCCTGGCCTGATCCCATCCAGTGGAGACAGAGTTCAGTCAGGGCTGGATGAATTGGAGGATAATTTGACCTACAAGACAAAGCCCCCATAAGCACAATTTTCAGTGTCAGCAGAAGGCAACCACAGTGAGTGAGAATCTACACGCGCCCTCACACTCACAAATAAATTCTGCCTCTTTATGCTGCAACTACATTGTTTTTTAAGAGGGTCGTGATGGTGAGAGATCTGGTGGAGTTGACTGAAGCTGAAGTAAATTATAATTATAAGAGCAACATTCTGTGTCATGACTTATTTTGAAACAATTTCTTACTCGACCAACAAAGCTGAGCATTGAACAATAAAAACTGAGCCCAGCAATAGCCACGTAATTGTATTATGAAAACATGGATTATGAGTACTGAGAATAAGCTCAATACCAAATTCAATATATTTTACGCAAAAACATGTTAATTTAACTGCAACATCCTACCATTTGAGATCTGAGAAAAAAAAACAAGACATAAACACATAAAAAACACTCAACTGCCACAGATCGGCTGCACTGAAACATCAGACAGATATCATGAATCATAAACAGCTTTGAGAAGCTTTCATGCAGCAATACACATAATTATTGACCTGTGTGTCAATCCACACCCATACTGTTACACTGTACACACCTCTCATACACTGTCCACATGAGACACTCACCAATGATACCTCACACTTTGCAACGGCTGGAGCTGGTCAACATTTTTAGAACATTCACAACCACTCAGCTGTAAGAGTGACGCATACTCAGTGGCTGTCACAAAATCACAATATTTATAAATAGGGTACATTTATTTTTTAAACAAAAATCCAATTAAATTTAAATTTGGCACTCTCCTCATGCCTACAGGGATAAGAGATGGATGAATGGATGTTTAAATTGCATATAAATTAATAACAAAAAAAGACATAAAGGTGCTTTATAGAGCATTGTAGTTACTGTTTGTAAACAACACTTCAGCTTGGCTCATTCTCTTGGCAGGAAGAAGGCCACACCCCTGCCTCACATGCATATTGTTATTGGCTGTGAGCTACATACCCACTGGCCAAGGATTGATGCCCACAAACATCCCAAACACCTCAAAACAATGATATAATACTATACACACAAATAATTGTATATAATTGTAATTGTATATACTTGTGAATTATAAGGAATGACCTTCATAAGAAGGTTTATACTTTAAACTGAGTAAATGCTTTTAACTATTTATTTAGAAAATCCTGCATAGGGGAAATGTTGAAATAGTAACTCTGTACTCAAACCTTATTTAGGAATCAAGGGACATATTTATCTGCAAAGCAACCTTTGCAGCCAGTACAGTAAAATTAACACAGGTTGGTAACACTTCCAAGCCATTATGTTAATTGTTATATATTCACACACAAACAAATACCATCTAATCAAAAAGGTTAAGGTAAGGTTAGGTAAAATGACAGCATCTCTGACATGGGCTGGGAAAATCCTCACCTTGTAATTACAGTGTATACTAAGAGAAACTAAAAGGGTTGTGACCCATACTTGACTATATTTTTAAATGTGAATGTACAGTTGTTGGTTAAGCATGGCGCTACCAACACTTAAAGTCATTGCTTTGATTATGAGGTTCCACACATGTACAGGATGTGTTGTTTAAATTAAATGTAGAGAAAGACATTATTAGACTTGCCCATTTATAAAACAAAAATACAGAAAATACAGACGGTAATGGCCAATTCCAAACAATTTAAGCTTTATAATGTAAAAGAAAAACAATAATGTCTGCCAATACAAAATGTGTCCTTTAAAAATGTGATTTCCTCTACGCATGATCTGTGCAGGTTACCTCATTGTTTGCTTTTAACAGTCCTCTTGATTCTGATCAATTTGGACTAATTAAACTGCTTTACATTTACTATGGCTACATTTTCCAGGCATTTCAAATTATCCCTCATAATTACTCATGATGAGATCTCATACAGCCGGGCCTTTGTTTCTGAATTACCTGCTACATCCATTGTAAATGTGTAGCAGCTCATCATATTCCACAAGTCTACTGTTATTTCTGCTCATAAATCACAAAAATGACTGTCTGGAATGGGTGACATGAAGTCTTGACATTTGTCTTAGGCTTTGAAGAAAAGCTTCTCTTCAAGCCACACTCCATTTTACTTTATTAACATTTCTAGCACATTTTGGAAAGGGAGGGGTTTGTACCTTTTTATCCACTTCACAGCACTTCATTAATTGCTGCTCTCTTCTACACACTCACACACACACCCAAACGCACACTCACAAACACACACACAATTTAGTTTAAACTTACATACATCATTTTCGCCATATTAAAACATCTTTTCCTTGGATTTTAGAGATTCAGTTTCACAGTTGCAATTAAGCAACTCTTTACTCAGCATGGGTGAAGTAGCAAGCCTGTCAACTGCAAAATAAAGCCAAAATGGCAAAAACGTCCAGCCGTTCGAATGATGATAAAAGCTTAGTCAAATTCACCTTCATGATGGTATAAGGCCATTAAAAAATCAAGTGACTATTGAATTAACACAGGGAACTTGAAAGCTTTTATACTCTGATGCAGAATATATTCACAGTAAAAATTAATTCACCTCTTTAGCAATTGCTCTGGGACACTCTTGAGCTGCATGGAGAAAATTTATTCTTGTTCTGAAAAGGTAGATCTCTATTGTGAACATCAAAACACTGCCCAGGATTTTTCATTATTATAGGTTATTCATGTGACAAATCATACATTTCTAAAGATCAGTAAAACAGATCATACATATAGCCTATCAATTTCCTCTCACAATAAAAGCTTTAAAATGTTCAAACGCCTCTTTGTAATTGAAGTGCTTGTCCATAAATAATCTCTTTTAAACTCTATAGGTGTTACTTTAAAACCATACCAATTGTGCAGTAAAACATGAAACCATTACAATCAATAGTGAAATTGAAATGCTGCCACCAAAAAAACGAACACATCTTTAAAAAAAGTAAAAAAGAAAAAATAACATGGTGCATTCAGCCGTTTTCTATGTTTTAGCTTTCAAACTGGAGACAAAACACAGCCTTCAGTGAGAATAAATTGAACTGACTATTTCTATGAGCTGTTTATCAAATTATTGAGCAGACAGATGTTTGTGACTGCTTCACGCATACACCCTGGATCTGCCAGGCACCAAAACAAAGGTCTGAAGGAATCATTTGTGATGTGCCCAGAATATCAATTTAATTTACTGCTGTTAATTCACATGCAAATTTTGACCTCCATTAAAGCATATCAATTTCCCTACGTACTGTATCTGAGGGACAACAAGCAGTGAAAGAGAGGAATAACAACTGCAATCATTCAAAACAAGGACAATAAAGTATTTCCATACATGCTTCATTCAATATTCCATGCATTTATAATTTGTGATAAAAAAACATTAATTGCTAACTGATAGATTAAGTGTAACCTTGTGCAAACAAATATTTTAGACACACTTTCTTATTGTCTTTAAATGTGAAACTCATAACTGTACACTGACTGCTTGTGAAATTAGTCAGTCTTCAACCTTTCCACACATCTGTAATTTCATTTCTGAAATAGTGTAAACAAGTAGCTGAAAACAATGTAAAAATGATAAGGCAAGCTTTGCAGTTGATGTAAAGTAGCCAGGTCTGACGCTTAACTAATTCTGAAATCTACTGAAACCAATTCAATGACAAGTCACAATAAGTCTAAATGGGTCAAATCTCCCTTTCACCATTATATAGACTCTTTTTACAACAGCATCTGTCTTATTCAGCTCAAGTGCTGTTGTATGCCGCATCCTTTAGTACAATTTCAAAAACCACTCCTACATTATGAGTGCTTGCTGAATGACACATTTGTCAAGGATTGATTGCTTTCATTGAGCTTTGTTGGATCTTAGTTGAAGAAGAGCATTGAACATTTCATTATCATCTCTTCCAATACAGTATTTTTTGCTCTTTCCCGCTCAAAAAGCCCCATGACAATATCAATTATACATGCAGAAGGCAAACAAGGGGATTTATTAGCCAACAAATAACCTCGCACAGTGACCATGAATGGAGGAGATTAGCATGTGAAAAGCAGAGCAAAACTCCCTTGTTTAACAGCTAAAGAACAATTTAATTGGGCTAGAACTGGGGAATTTGCTTGATTACAGACCACAATTTGCGGGCATCACAAACAGCACACCTCAGTTCAGACCTTGCCACAGCTGTCAATAACAAAAATACAGTCTATCAGTGCTGACAGAAACAGATTCTACAGCCAGTGGTGGAAATTATAAAAATATCTCAAGCGGGTCAAATATTTATTTGGGAAAAAACTGTATAAATGTATAGTTCAGTTCTGGTAATACAGAGATGATACAAATTGAAGTGGACAAAAGATTGGGAAGGGTCCCCAAACCAGGACTTTATAATGCTAATGATAATGCTATTATCTATGTCAGTGCCCTGCTTCTTATATATCAGCTTGGTATTAACAGAATAGTAAATATGTATGTATATATTATATGAATCAAATATTAAAATTGGTTTACAGAGTAACTGTATTCTTAAAGCAGTAAGCCATGTGAAACTTTGTTTTTAAACAGTTGTGGAGAGTTTTACTCTCTCATCAACGTAACCACAGCTTCAATGAGCTTATTACTTTAATAAAAGAGTGTGTTATAGTTCCACCCTTTTTAGCGCTCCAAAGCTTTTACAGTGGACAGTAAAGATGAAAAGAATAGGGTGATCATTTCTGAGTGGAACATAAAACGCATACAATACTTTTATAGTCAAATAAATATTAAACCTTCTGTTCCCTTCTTTTGTAAGAAAGTTCAAAGCTGTGCTTGAACTCCGTGACTATTTTGATTTTCATTGCGCTACAGGCTGAAGCAAGAATATCTTAGGTGAACTACTTCTTACTTTTTTACATTATATGAATAACATAATACATAACATTCATCATTTAAAGGGGATGGTGCTTTTACGATAACAAAATGCTTTTTTGTCATTTTTATCAACAAGGGAATCCCATCCCCCCCACCCCCCACCCCCCCCTCAATTCAAGCCCTGCCTACTCAACACTGCTTTCTTAAACAAAACCAGCCCCAGAATACAAATGTGGTTGCAAGACCACATGCCAAACCATGCTATATTGTTATATTACTTGTACAGGATGGACATGTTTCATTCCACATTGTCTTATGTACTGACTCCTACAGCTGCAGTGTATATAGAGAAACACCAAACACTGGCCACCACAAGCCTAGATGAATGGTTTCAGTTTCTTCTTTTTGACAGAAGTTTCCTTCTTAATAGTTGGAAGGGAAATGGAGAAAACTGCCAACACGTGTAACAGATGTCAGAACAGAAGAGCAATTTACAGTAAGTGGGTTTAACTTCTTTTTGTCTTATCTTTGAGAAATGGTAAGAATCCGTAAGATTACCACCTAAACCGAATCACAGATGACAGCCAGTAGCATTGGCCCTGTATCCCTGACAATGTTTGATAACTCACCTCTATCAACTTGAGAGACACTTACCTTGTTCTGACTTACCGTCTTTCTGATTTTTCTGCCCAACAGAAACAGGAAACTCACATTTAGCTGCTTCAGTGTGGGTGTCATACAGCTTAAAGACAAAATCTAACAGGATATAGTACATTATTTTCATAAGGGTTAAGGACAGTTATTTTGAAGGCAGTGACACTTGTGTGCTTCCTTGTGAACTTCATTATTAAGAAGAGGTGGTAAACATCAAGCAGATTACATCGCAGGTGCTAAGGACTGCAAAATCTGAACAATAATAAAGTTTCAATTATTTATCAGATATTGCAATATACAGAATTTGAAATGAACTTGTTCATTCAGCAGCCAATTTGGCTACTACATTTTGAAGCTATCAGGCATTCAGAACTTCTACTAGCCAGTGGATGCTGCTACTCGCTACTTGGTGGATCTCTGACAAAAATGTCTATGAATAAAAATAACAAAATAAACCTGACAGGATTTGCGTTATTAATGCACTACATATTATAACTTGAACTAAGATCACCTCTGAGATAAAGTTTGTGTGCAGAATTTACAGGTTTACCTCACTTGCTGACATCATTATCTATGCCACTGTCTATGCAATCCAAGTACCGTAAAACTTTGAAATTGCTATTTGGTAAATAGACTAGATACGCTATTCACATGCAACAGCTCTTATTATATGTTATTTTGAACAAATCAACGACAGCAGCGAAACGATTAGTCTACCCATAACAGTGGGTGCATTGCAGTTGGTGCATGCACGAGTATAGCTAAACTCAGCTGTACCGTAGCATCTTGTAAAGCACCCCCACAGGTCCTAAGAGGCAGAGGGTGACCTGACAAAAGGGGTGTCAGTGCCTTTCTGCAGGATTGACCCAGAAAAGACAAAAACTGGTCTTTGCTTGATGTAGGGTTGACAGAATAGACACCTTCTCTTGGGACAAGCCTGAAGAGAGAACTAGGACCCCCTGCCTTCCCCTGGTTGGGATCTATTCAGAAGAGCTCATTACCCCACCCATCATTATGGCCACCCATCACCCATGTCTTTCATTCATATTGTCTCTCAGCATGGTTCAGTCATAGATGTTGCTTCTGGACAACCATGGTTGATAGTTGATTTGTTCATTTTGTTCACAAACTAGATCTTTCATTCACTAAGCAGTGTGTTCATTTAGTAGATAAACCTGCACTAGACCTTTGGCTCACTCACACTATACTTAGTCCTTAATGGCACAAGTGACACAAAAGAATCAGGTACAGATTAAAAAGGGCATGGCTTCTTAATTTATTTGAAAGGTAAATGTAAATACTGTACAGTAATAGTATTAACAGCAAACAATTAGCATGTCATCGCTGTTGCGCTGAATCCATTTTTGTGTTTTTTCCCCATTAATCAATACTATAGGTCAGTCCCCACATGGCTGTGTACATTTTAGAAACGATTAACCACTAAAAAGTGTTGAAAATAGCTTGTGACTGTCTGAGACTCTGCCTCTTCTTCACTGTGCGAGAGACTCGCCGCATCTTGAAAATTAATGAGATTCTTTTCCATTTATTCTCAAGATTAAAAGTCGCAATAATTAAAACAGTTTGTTTGCATTAATTTCCGCCAATTCCACCTTGTCATTTTTCACTTTATTTTGGTATTGCATCTCTTATGGCTCATAAACGTTTAAAAATAAAGTTTAGGGAGATGTATGTAACCACAATCATTATTTCTGCCTCAACGCGACTGCTGACTTTGATAAACGCAATCTGTGTCCGTACCATTCTTATCAATGAGAGCATAAACCTTTATCTCCCTTTTTCTAAATATTAAATTGCGCATCTCTGAATTGCATAACTCTAAATTGCGTAAACAGTCAGGTTAAGTGTCATGAATGTGTTAACCATGCATTAGAATGGTAAAAAATTAATAGCCTACATTTTATCAAAAATTTTAACCAATATAATTTGTAAATAAGTCATTACAAAAACCAAAGCACCACATTTTCTCTTGTGATTAACACTTTTTAAAACATTCATAAATCTGGAATTATGTTAAATGTAGAATTGTTCATACTTATAAGAATTAAACATGTGCATTGCATTTGCTTTCTGTACTTGTTGAATGAGTACAGAACTCCCCTCTCATTCATAACTGAGATGTATTGGGGTCTTTCAATTTGTTCACGATTGAGATTGTTCAGACTCAAAATACCAACTTGTTTAGTGAAGGACATATTTGTTCAGTACATTCAGCCAATGATATGCTCTGTCACAACTCACACATGCACTGTTGGCTCATGCTTTAGTCCGTCTCTGCCAAAAGAGATCTGCACCTGTGCATATATAGTGCTGTACTGTTTAAGCTCAAGGGGAAAGGAGAGATGTTAGTGAACAAGACACATAAGGCAATGCATTCCCTGAACAAGAATGATTTGTTTACTTAAAAGACATGTTCAAAAATAACAACTAATTTACAAACATAACACCAAACGGTAGAAATATCCAAATAGAAATGTGTTCAACAAGCTGACAGAAGTCTATCCATTTCTTTGTCAGAAACATTTTAATGTAACTGTTGTTTTATTAAAGTCATTGTAAATTCACTTTCATATTGCCACAGGGAGGAATCAGATTGTAATACAATAATGATATACACTCAGCAATATGATTCATGTAATAAGTGATAAGCAGGTATCCAGTGTCTTCTCATCACCTCCTCAACCTGCTTTCTTATGTGTTTTACATGTAACAAAGATTAAATTATAGAAAAGATTTGAATTATATTGCCCAGTTTTCTGCTTCAACAATGAGGCATTACTGTGACTGTTCTCGGTGTAGCAGGAACATTTTTCATAATCATGACAAACAAATCTAAACAGTGCAGTAAACTCACTAGCACACAGACAGTACGACCCTTCAGCTTCACATGTTCAATAATTAAACCCCATCTTAAAGAATCAAAAGCTCAACCTGTAAAAAGCCCTTAAATCCATATCTAGACGGAATACAGGCCAAGTTACCTTTCTGAAGCGCATCGGGCACATTGGGTCCTCTCAAATATAACCACACAGGCGGCTGCGAGGGCATCTTGAATTATTCTTGAACTGTAATAAATAAAAGTGTTGTTTGTCTCCAAATTAGCAAAAATGCTTTGCTAATTTGGAGATTGTATTATAAAAGGACGTTTCGTATGTTTGTACCTTGATGTTTATTCGTCGACGACCTTTTGAGCCTCGATTATTGATGTGCTAAAACTCTCAAACACTTCCAGAGAACGAACTGATCACTGACCTCAGTTACGTCAACGTTATAGTCTTTCTATGCTATTCTTATGTATGTAGTTATGAGTTAAGAACAGACTCAAAGCTAATGTCATTCAGTGGGCAGCAACATTTGCATCCGGCTCTTTATCTCTCGCCTCGTCAGTTCACGAAATTCACGCCCTTTCCACTCTCGCGGTTTCCTGGGTAACGGTGCTTATGGCAACCGGTGTAAACAACGCGAGCTGCCTTCCGCTCTGAGCTAAAGGCGCGAGCTAACAGCGATGCTAACAGCGATGGCCTCCTGCAGCGCTGAATATCTTCTCCAGACCGGCAGTGTTCAGCAGCACATACACGAACGGTAAGAATGCGCGCGTGATTTTCCTCAGTTCAGACGCGAGAGTTACGCGGTGATGAAACGGGAGTGTGAGCGGGCCTCGAGGCGGCGCGGTAGATTTGCTCCGTCGCAGGTTACAGCTCGGTGTGAACCGCTGAGACGGCACCGGACGCTCATTGTTTAAACGAAAGATAACGCAGCAGTAATACGTCGTTCGTGGCAGAGATCTGCGGGAGCGCGTCGGACTGGTTCTGGTCTAAGTGATGTTGAATTTCCTAGCAGCGCGCTTAAAAACACTGCGTGCAAAACGACCCCACATACAGCAACTTAAACAAAGCGCAGATTTATTGTATTACATACTTTATATTATTCGCTTTAAGTGCGAGAGATGAAAAGCCAAACTGAAAGCGTGTTATTAAATTGTAACGTTTTTACGGTGTTTTGAAACATAAATAAGTTTAACCAAATATATATATTAGGCCTTAAGACTGCAGGAAAGGTTTTCGTTATAGTTACTCTAGTTGTGATGAAAACTTTGAATTGTGTAAGATGTTTTCTTTGTATAGGGAAAGGAGGAGACATGAGCTGGAAGAAAACCTGTTTGCTTACTTAAGATCAGAGGAAAGACTGTAAGTATCATCAGAAAAAGCAAATAAAATACACACGTAATATACAGGATAATCCTACAACAAGGGCAACATATAGTCACCGTAACAATAAATACTATTGTGTTTTGCTTTTGTTTATTTTTTGTGAAAAAATATAAATGAATAAAATACATTTCCCTCCAACATTAGCTGTTAATTTATATACAATACTGATGCATTGTACAATCTCAGATTAAGCTTTTCAAAATAGCCTAATAGTCTTTGTTTAAACATACATACATGTCCCCCTAAAAAAATGTGTTTATGAAACACATTTTATCCCCTTAAAATGTGTTTATTTTCTCACATTTTAAGAAATAGGTAGAAAATAGGTAGATTGACACACAGTGATTTATTAATAATTTATGAAATTTACTGTCATGTAAATGCTAACACAAAAGAGAAGTTGTTTTTGTAATGGCTCAATTAAATTTGTTATAAAAATAAAGAAAAACATGACGCTGTGACGTCAACGGTGTGTGAGAGGTTAGTAGATTGGCAGGCATCATTTATTTTTAAATTTCAGCCGTCATTATGCTTTTTGTCCTTAGCTAGTTGCAAAACACCATCTTACTGTGAGGAATCTATTAGTTGTACAGTAAAGTGGTGCTTGACAGATCCCTTGACAGGATTGTTTTTAGTTTGTCCTGTAATATACATAGTAAGGGTCGAATTAGTAATGCTGATAAGCTAGCATCAACTTTAAGTAGGCGTTTAACCTACTTAAAGCAATGTTTGGCCTGTTACAAATTTCTGTTTTTAATCATTAATACAAAGTCAGTGTAACCTTATTTTAAATAGGAGAACTGAAGCTGTCTGTCTTCCTGTGTGTTTCCTGCTTGTAGGACTAGGATAAAGTGTGTCAAGATGTGCCGCTATTACAAGGAGATGCACGAGAGAGAGCGGCAAGCAAAGACACGCAACCTTGAGCTTCTTGGGAATGTTGAGAGCTTGTCAGCAAAATTGAAAGAATTCTCCATTGATTGCAGCGGACTGTTTCAAAAGAGGGTAACAACCTTGGGCAGCTGTATCTGTCCCAATATTCTTTGTATGTGCTCCCCAAAATAGTATTGACTCTGCCTGTTTTTTTACCCTGTTTAATTGTTACCCTGTCATTGCTACACCTCTGCGGGTGTTTTTAAGAGCCTCCTTGCATGAATAAGATCAAATCAAATGGTTGCTTTGTCAATCAAATCTTTTTATACCTTTATGGTACCGTCATTGTGCTGTTTATTTAGTTTCTCATGCCTAAAATGCATGTTTGGTCATGTTTGTGGTGAGTGCAAAACAACTAAAACGTTAACAACCACAACAATGCTGCAGATAATCTTTGAATTTAGAAATAATATATCATTGGACCGATAAAAGGAGGAGTAGTTGAGTTAGTTCAAACAGCAGGTCATTTTGCTAGTAGCTTAACGTTTTAATTTCATTTCCAGAGGCTTGTTTTTAGCTGTGGACTGTTGCGCTAATGAGGTTGCAGTATTTTCCCCAGACGTCCTAAAATTTAAATCCTCAGTAATTCTTCTGTGAAGTCGTGTGAGTTATAGTTCCCATAGGATGCAATTATCCGATGATAGCTGCTTATTGCTAAAGTATTAGCATAGCCGATCCATGTTTTATTTGCATTTCCCAAAAGTAGAAAATTCCTTTGAGACATTGTTTTGTATTTGTTACATTTTAGACCATTGACATAATCCTGTAATTGTCTGACTAATTGTCTTCCAGTGTTTAAGCATTCACACTTATTGTTGTTTGCTAACAGTCACAACACTCCAACACTCATTTATCATGGCACACAAATGAGAAAAAGAAAACAACGGCTCCGTCACTTAAAACTGAACAGTGCTCCATAGCTTAATATCAAATTAGACAAATTGTTTAATTACACTACCACAAATTAATTGCCCTGTATTCAGCTTCTGAAGTGCCTCTGATTTTCTCTTTATGTGCAATGAAGCCATTTCCCCATTTGTGTGTGTGTGTGTGTGTGTGTGTGTGTGTGTTTCATTTGTGTTGTTACTGCACGGTAGCTTTAAATGACTGTTCTGAGGGATTGTTGCTGATCTACCTGCCAAATAAAATAATATTGTTTTATTTAACTTACGTTTCATTTAAAAGACTGAAATGTACATCACCTTATAATCTAAAGTGTTTTGCTCTTTCTTTTCCCTCCCCTTTTTCTTCCTGACTAATGCTAATATTTGTCTGTTTGTTACTTAATGGGCTACTTTGGTGTCCCATCTTAAATGAGTGTAAATTATGTGAAGTTCAGGTCTCGTTTAGGAGAACTGATATTTTAGGAGAATGAAGTGGGAGGCTGGACTTAATCCAGCTCTTTTGTCTTTGCCAGTGTACTGGTAACTCACCAAACTGATAAAGAGCTTTGGCAGGCAGTGTTAAGGGCTCTCATCAGGGAAAACACATGCTGATGGGCACTGCATTTTGGCACATCCTTTCTGTATTGCTCCATTTGCGATGTTGGAAATATGGAGGTGAAAAAGTACATTTTAATTTCTTATACTACATAACTGTTCAACTGTGCACAGTTATTGAGAAAACAAACTTCCTTTGAGTGATTGAAAGCATTTCTTGTTTCACGGGAGATGATTGTGGGCAGAGTCTTTAGAGGTTTACCAGTAAGGGTTGATGGGCTGTTTTTTACCTAGTTCAGAAATGGTTCTGTGTTAGTAATCATTTGACTGAATTTGTTGCAGTTGGAGTACAAGAATCATATTACCAGACTGAAGAAAGACAGCAAGAAAATTGAGAGTGGGGGGGAATCAGAAGCGAATGAGGTAAGAGAAAATTATCGTGTCATCTATGGAAATTACAGTTCTGTGGGGAATTTACAAAGCTATCTGTGTGCCTTTGATAAAACGACGGAGTTGTTATGAGATCCAATGGAAGTGAGTAATTTTTTCAAAAGAGAGTTAAGAGTTGTAGAGAAAAATACCACAGCCATTATTCAGCTCAGCTCCCTCTTCAGACACGTTTGACTGTATGTGGGGTATCAGTGTTGAAAGGCCACAATTAATTTATAATCAAAAGCAAATTGAAAAGTGCTTGAAGTAATTACTGTTTTGCTCAAATGACTTCAAATGACTGCTCTGCTTTAACAAAGGAGTATCACAGTCTTAAAACAAATGATTTTGCACACTTAATAGAGCTTTAAAAAATAAGAAAAATAACTGGAAAAGTGTATTACAGAGGTCTCTACCTCTCTAACCAATTCTAGCGATGAGAACTCAAGTCTGTGACTTGGGATTGAGTTGCACTTTAATCACAATATTGTAATTTGCGACTTGAGACTTAACTGGACTCATGAACAGCTGACTCCAGACTTAAAAACACGACTTGTAAAAAGTCATAATTTGTCCATTTCTTTTGTAACGGCATCAAATTTACATCTTTCGGTTTGTGTCATTTTATTCATGTGTATTTTTTGTGTGTGTGTGTATGTATATAAGTATGTGAGTGCAGCAAAAGTACAACTATTCTCTAAAGCCAGCATTATTATATAGGCTCATGATCTGAAGGTACTATATAAATGAACAACAAGCAATAAAAATATAGTTAAATATTGCTTTGCAATAATCTTCATGTCATTACATTTGCAAGCTGGTTGGTTGAACATGTCTGAATAATGCAGCCTGACTGATCACAAATGTGGTTTGCAGTGTTTATTGCACACCACAAGTACGACAGCTAAAACATTATGCCCCAAAACTCTTTGCTGTGGTCAGCTAAATAAATGTCACTGTCATGCAGATTGCCCGGCAGCTACTGCGAGGCTGTTCGTTTTGCTATCTGTTGTGGTGCTGCAGATGTCTCAGTGCTTTGCATGCACCACCGGCGTAGTTAAAGCCTGTGGCTGCAGCTTTCCCTCTCTTCAAGCGGCTCGAGTTCTCGAAATGTGGAAGACAGCTTATAATGACAGAGCATGCCGTCTAGAGCAGTCACTTGTGACTGCGCCGCACCCCCATCTAGCCTGCCGTTGTAATGAGCAGGGATGGGAGGAATGGCTCCATTATGCATACGCTCCACCGCTGGCTGCGTGCATGTCTCCAAGGCTGCAGCATTCATTAAGGGGAGCTTACCAGCCTGAAAGCTGGGAAGCCATGATAACAGGATATGATTTTCATATTTAATATATTCCTTGGAAGAGCAGGCGCTTGCCGCAGATTGATAGAAGAATCAATTGCTACTTTAGCGAAACACTTTCTACTCTGCCCTGCAGCTAGCGATGGAATCACTCAACCAAGAAATTAACTTTTCCTCTCACTCCATTTCTTTTATTCTTTCTTTCTTTTCTTTGCTTTTTTTTACTCCCACACTGGATCTGCCAGACAGAGCGCAAGCTTTACAGTGGATGTTATTAAGCAGCTAACGGGTTGGTATTTAAGACCCTTATCAGAAAAGAAACAGAAGCCATGTTTTTTTATTGTGTGTGCTGGATTTTTTTTCTGCACCTTTCTGCCACTCTTCCCTTATAGTGCAATATTTCTGCCACACAACAGCATTTGGGAGCAAAGGGCTGTTAATAAGATTGAAAGTTAAGACACTGATCTCAGTTTACTTAGCAGAACAGATAGTGGGGAAAAAATCCAACCTTGACGAAAAAATCCTAGTCAGTTTTTATAAGACACAAAAAGTGATACCTTGAAATGTTTTGGATTAATGTTTATTTGAAAAGGAACCACTATAACCTGAATTGTCAGGGTTGAGTTTTAAAGGCCAAGGACTAGTGGAGGTAAAGCAATGAGAGAATCATATAGCAGAAATGTAGTTCCCACTTGCTGGCAATGAGGCATCCTTGACCATCCAATTAATTTTAGCACTTATTAATCCTCTTGAGTCAGTGTACTTGACATGCCTTTTTTGTTTCCTGCCATCCTTCTTTCATTTTTAACATTACAGAGAGGCAATGTATCACATTTCTACAAATAATTTTGAAAATCTTTTAACTTTTCACGTTAATTAAAAATCACCTAAACTGTCATGTGTATTCAAGAGGTCTCATCTCAAAGGGATAGTTCTATCAAATTCTTTCACATTTACTCACCCTCATGTTGTTTCAAACCTGCGTGACTTTCTCTGTCACAAAAGGAGATGTTAGGCAAAATATTCAGTCTATGCAATGAAAGTAAATGACAAAAAAGTCTCACACATTTAACTGAGCCTTTTTCATGGTGACTAAGTCATTTTATGCTAAAAATGATCCTTTTCGCCATTGCTTTCAAATCTCATTTGCGTTTCTGTATATTCAAACATGACATGAATACAGTGGCACCGAGTTTGGTTGTTTGTCACGTCATTTCAGATTGCTTGTTTTCAGATAACTTGTTTTTAGAATCAGATGTACAATTGAAATTTGATTGCTATGGATTAGATGTTTTCTGTGAATAAAAACGTGTGACTGCTACTATTTAAAGATTCTCCTTTTTTTAAATACAAACCCCTTCATCCTCCGTTCTTTCAGGGTCATGTGAGGCTGGAACCTGTCCCAGTATCTGGGGCCATAGGCAGTGTTTACCGTGAATAGATGGCCAGTCTTTTGCAGGGCAAACACTTACATACACACATTCACTCACTCAGCTAGTATTTTATTAAAGGTAACCTAGAGTGGTTGAACGGAGGATTGATTCTTGTTCTGTGATGTGACATAGAGAGAACAGCACTTTGGTTAAGTCTGTAATGCCCCAGAAGCTCTTTAAAAAATGATTTTATGGCGGGGCTATTAAACGGGTGAGTTTGAGCGTTCTGTGCAAATTCTGCGCAAAACTGAGTGTTAATTCATTCTAAACAGAATACAATTATGTAACTTATTGACAAACAGGATAACAGTGAAGATTATTATTAAGGATTAAACAAATAATACAGAACAACGTTACAGTAAACGCGATTACAATCACAAGCTTTTTTCATGTAGAAAAGTGGGACACTAATTTAACTCTGTTTCGACCCTCATTTTAACATATAAGAGGGTTAAAGATCACAGGCGATTTTTGGGCTTAGATAGAGACTTCTTGGAAATGCTTCAAGTTGTCTAGAGATGCCCACATTAAACCCCAGGCCATCTTGTTGCACAGACATGCGTTTGCCCTCCCCCTCTCCCAATCCATCTTAACTGGGAAGCAATCAGGCTCTCCAAGCTATGACCGCTCCTGCAGACCAGCAGCATTGGCAAAATGGTCCAAAAGTGTTGTTCCCCTAGACTGGGTTTCCTGAAGATCCGTCTGACAGCCTCTCTTGTAT
>JBAJNP010005330.1:0-29499 GCA_036877545.1 Yasuhikotakia modesta
ACACACACACACACACACACACACACACAGTCTTTATTAAGCGACTCACCCACACTGAAGCCATTTCAGATGTTTGCAGCAGGTTATATTCTGTAACTAAAGACACTCACAGGTTAAATCTTGAACGTTTTAAGCGTTTACGCTAAACTTGCTCAAGCGCAAATAGAGGAAAATCTCCCGTTAAAATCCCTGAATGTTTACATGGAGCCGCTGCGATCGGACACGACACGGCCCGCGTCTGACGCTTTACTACATAACAAAACATTACAGTGTTTAGTAAATGCGAAAGTTTAAAATATGACTACAAAACATTTAACTTTACCTTCTCAAAGCCTCTTTCCGTACAACACAAGCCACACCTTCCCCGACTCTCTGAGACCACGCCCAGACCACTGAGAGCACGTGAGATCATCATGAGATCATCATGAGATCATCATGAGAGCAACATGAGGTCACAGTTCTGGCTGGACTGTAGCCCAGAACACGAGTGTGTATTTACATGTTATCATACACACCAGACACAGATCAGACTGTCTTTTACAATATCAGAACAAAGACTGATGTGCAGTGACCCTGTAATAGACTAAATACATCTATAACACACGTGTTTCAGGTGTTACAGAGGCTAGTTATCTTGATGTGTGTTTGTTATACCTGTATAAACTTCATCCACAAACATTCATATGTTACTGTGTGTGTATGGTTATAATGTAAGACCTGATATAGTGATGTGTGCTTGGATGGTGACTGTGAGCCATCTGAACTGTTAAATATGACTTTATCTTATTCAGGTTTCACACCAGGAACTGCTCCTGTGTTACTCCCTGGGTAAATAAAGAAGTTGACCGGTCTTGCCTGTGGATCACGTTCAGTTCATAAACACGTCTTAATAAAGATGTAACATTTAAGATAGTGCTCATGATAAACAAACACATCACGTGCTCAGAAAAGCGCAGTTCAATGAGTAGAGCAAAATATCTACAGGTTTAATGAAAGAGGTGAGCTGTAAGTGGCTCTGAACCACTGCGTCACTGCTTACGGATGCTGGGCCTCCACGTTACATTCACACACAACATTTCTCTACCAACCAGGAGCCAGAGGTTCTCCTGTTCTCCTGTCTGCTGGCTCCCTCTGTTGGTCGTCTGTAAAATGACACAATTGGTTTTATTTTTCGAAACCTCTGATCGTGAAGGAAATGGTTGAGCTTGAGAAATGGAGAAAGTGTGAGAACCGAAGAGCTCTGATGAAAGTCCTGCTGCTCTGATTCAGCTCTCATTTCTCAAGAGCCTGTGAGGATTACAGCCTCCCTAAATCACCCGTTCTCCACACCACTGCTGGGGACACGTTCATATTTCAATTTCACGAGGGCTGCTGAGTGTATGTAAAACACCAGCCCTCTCCTCTCAGGAGGGTGTCAGCTGGAGACGAGTGCAGATTGTTCCCGGACTGTTTCCCAGAGAGCGTCTGATAAATCCACCCACCGAGTCAAGCTCTTACATATGTGAGATATGAAGTAGTAATAATATACTTTCTGTAGCGTCCGGAGTATTACGTTTAACCACCTGCAACCAAACTCAACATCTGAGACTCATTTGGGATGTTTCGGCATCATTTTTTATTGCAGTGATTTTTGTGTTGTGCATGTCAGATTTATTTTATTGATTATAGAAATGATTCTCCTCTAAGGATAAACAACAAAACAAATGTTCACAAGTGTGAATTACCGGCCATTTTTAGACATTTTTCCACAAAATTTTAATTTCCCAAACAGATGTTAAAATCCCTCATATAATGAAAGATATTACAGAATAATTCTGTAATCTTTACTTCCAGATTCATTACATAAGTTGGTCCTATTGATAATGTCTAAATAATGTTACCATGCGTCGTGATTTAAAAGCTGCGCCATATATGCTATCACAAAAATCACAATTAAATGTATTTACGAGTACAGAGAATGTGATTAAATGTACTTTGAACGCGGACAAAATGAATTCTTGGTTTCAGGAGGAAATAACAATAAAATCACACTTGATTTTATAAAATCACATAAAATCAAGGTTAAAATCACACCAGGCTGCTGGTCCACCTACTGCCACATGGTGGAGTCTTGTCTCCGTTAGAAGAATGGCGCACTGAGAGGCGCTGTTTCTAATGAGACCTTTACAATGAAGCCGATGCTGCATTAAAGACTGAACCACAGCTAAACTAGACTAAAGGATGCGTGATTGATTTGTGTCGTTAATGATCCAGGGACCACAGGAGTTACACACAAACAAACACTTTCCATTGGTCTTTATTTTGGCATCTTGTCTGAGGGGAAAACAAAGATTATTTTCAGGCCTCTGTGTGAACTGAGAGCACGTGCTCTCCTGCTCTCCTCACATGCATTCTTCTGTTCTTTCCTCAATTTCCTGCGTATGACCTGTAAGACAAATGAGATGCAGAGAGACTCTGTTCATTGAGGAAACTGTGCCAAAGCCTCCAGCAACATGAAATTCTCTCTCACTAAAAATGTCTTATTGTTTCCCCTTCAAATACAAATCAAATATGTGTTCAATGTGTGTACAATGACAGTAAACAACCGCTGACTGCACTTCACAACGGTCACACAAAATCCTCAGAAAAAGGTTTTATTCTTCTTGTCATTAATTTTCTTCAGGTACAGACGCATCAGGAAACAATTAGTGAATAAGACCTCAAACCCTGTTTTTGATGTAAGGACAAATATATGCTGAAAAGTTTTCCGTTGACGCTCTGGTATCAGCGCTGTGGGTTGCCCGTGATCCTCAGCCTCTGCTCGGGGTAATTGGAATCAGATGCGGGGTGACCCGTGTGGAGGGTAACCTGGAAGCATTTATTTTATGGAGAAGATGTTTAGTTAAGTGCAGCGCTGTGGCGTAATGAGGCTGGACTGGGTCTGTGATGAATATGATTGGTGAAAGCTCTGAAGGCTGCTTCCTGACTCTTTCCTTCCTTTGGGATCAGGTTACAGATTAGTAGACTTCCTGTCCTCTCCACGCGTGATCCCTCCACAGCACAAGCCTTTTAATGAAGGTTATCATGTGTTAGCCTTGGATGCATTCATTCTCTTTCTTCATGATCTAATGTTTGGCAGGAGAGCTCTGTAACACATCAATGCCGCCTGCCGTCATCATCCTCTAATGACAGTGACAGTAAACAACACATGCTGTTTATGCTTAAAACTTCACTGTAAGTCACTTTGGATAAAAGCGTCTGTTAAATGAATAAATGTGGTCTGTCTGATAACTGACTGGCAGCTGTACTGCACTGAGTGTTCAGGCCCAATTAAAATGAGCATATTGTACTTCCTTATGACGATTTTCTGGCTTTTTCCTAAAAGAAACAAAACAAGTTATAATCAAAATATTAAAGCTGATAAATGCATAATGATTATTAGCTGTTAAATATAGACAGAATTTCATTTGTTTCTGAAAACATACATTAATCTAATAGACTGTAATTCAGTTGATTCATGTGATATATTTTCATAACAAATGATTTTATCAGCATAATTAATGTGAATGTACATGAGCTCCTAATGAGAACATTCACTGGAACTTACATGGACCCCACAAGTTTATGTGCAAAACCTGCAGATACATCTGGTCTTGTCAGAGAGAAATGTGGCCTGCCTATTCTTCTGCATTATGTGCTGTTATTTTCAGTGCGGTGGAGTTGATGGCAGTGATTTTCAATATGGCTACTTTTGGGGGCTGTATGTGTGTTGATTTGCCAGTCTTTAAAACTGAGGTCCACTCTCATTCTGTCCACTATTAAAGGCCACACTGTCTGATTTGATAATGGACTTACTGGACTTTGTGATGTCACCCCCAAATATAATAAACCTTTTGTAAGGGACCCCCTTCCTAAAATATATCCCTCTGTATGTTTAAAGAGAAACGTTTAAACTGTGTTAGATAAAGTGTAAGTGGAACATAAAGAACATAATAATATGGCTTAACTTGGTGTGATGTTGGTCCTTAAACCTTCAAGAAGGAAGAAGTTCAGTTCACATGCATTTGCAACAATTTCAACACTAAATCTTGTTTCACAGCAGTTTTACATACTGCTCTGAGAAAACTGCCTCACAACAATTTGGAAAAACTCTACACTGGAGCTTTCTCACCCCCTGGTCGTGCGTCCAGCAGGTGCGTCCCCCTCAAGTTATGCAGTAAAATTATATTAATACGTTGCGTGTTGCCCAGACGTCATGCAACATGCAGGTATGTCATGGTCCTCGACCCACTGTAACTGTAGCTCATCTCTGCGCCGCTGATTACTGCGTTCCCGAGGGGGTCCCGGGGCATCTAACGCTCCAGTCACTTAGGATCAGGACAGAGCAGGAAATCACCACGGACTTAAAGCTAAATATATAATTCCTCCTGTGCCGGTAATCACAACATCCAGACGATTTGAAATGACAGTTTAACCACTTCAGACTCAAAGACGTTTCTGTTCAATAGGACTCATCTAATGAGTCCCGCACACGGCGGGAGCTGCACACATAGCGCAGGCTACAGACGTTCAGGTTGGATGGAGGGCAACCGGAAGGAAACAATTTCCACAGCACAAATTGCTTGAAAATACAGATTCAGATTTGCATTTCCAGAATGAAATGACCTACCATTGAAGGCAGCAAAAAAGTTGTTGTTGAACTTGTAACTGTTTGTACAGAAACTTAATGCTGAATTTGCTGTTTGACACTCTTGAGTTTGAACTTGTTTTTTTTTTTTTCAGATTTATATCAATGAATGAACTTCCCAGCCCCTCCAGACTGTGATAAATCACCTGTGATAAATCTGTGCTGTGATAGTCTGGCTGGAGCTGATGACTCATCGCGCACTCAGGGGCGGATCCATAGTTTTTCCAATCAAATGCTCCTAACAGTATCATGGACTACAATGAACCAAAGCGAGAACGAGAGGTCTGTAATTCAGAGGTTCTAGCTGAATTAATTACCAAACCATTGTGAAGAAGAACATGTCCACGATAACACCAGCAGACGTATATAGCGCATTACATACGCGCGCGTTCACGAAGACTGTCATCACGTCTGCATTATAATACAGTTCAACCCGAGGCGCGTATTAAGCTGTAATGTAGTTGTTTAAAAGCGCCGCGGCTGACCTCGGATCAGCGATGAATAATGCATTCGCCACACAAGAGCCGCTGATATATGCAGGACTATCAGAGAATCTGCGCTAATTTCTCTTCTTTGCATATGCGGTGATCGCGCCCTCCTGCCACCGCAGAATCTCGTCTCATCTCCGCAAAGCGCGTCTGATTGTTGATGAGGCGGCCGCGGTGTCTCGCGCACTTCAGGCGAGGACGCGTCGAGCGCGCGAGAGGCATTTCAGCGCGGCTGAAGTGATTAAACGCGCTCTCGACATCAGCGCGCGCGGCGCGTAATCAGCGCGCGCGGACAGGAGTGTAATTCCCGCTGACTGGAAAGCGCTTGTGCTCCGCGAACCCGCGTATCAGCGCTGGCGCCATGAATAATGCAGCTCATCTGCATGGAAACGAGGAAGAAAACAGTGTCACGTTTAAACCACTGAAGACAATCGCGCTGCTGACAACGGAAGGTGTGGCGGCGTTGTTGTTTGGGCGCGTGCGCTGACCGCGATGCGGGAGACGCGGTTCAGCACGTGGGTTTCTGTCAGCTGAAGAGTCTGCGGAGATTATTGACATGTATATGTTTCAGCAGCGCACAAAGCAGCCGGCCTCCCCGCTGCTGTCGCAGGGCTCTCCACCACCCGCGACGCACAGAAACACAGAAATGCTCTTGATAAATCTCAAGTGAATGAAACTATCAGCTGAAAGTAATTTTCGGGGCTGCGCGTGGACTCGGCGACTCTGGATTTTCACCCTCCATCGATCATGAGCCTCCGTCTCTGGCCAAGGTACACAATGCCCCCAAATTACTGACACATGGGCCGGGGGGAAGCCGCCCATTTCCTCTAAACGTTTGTTTGTTCAGTGAGCCCGTTTTCCTCCGTTAGAGACAATGCGGCGGGCACGCAGGGTGCGTGTATGTAATGTTTGACGCGGCATGTGATGTGCAGCCATGTGCGCGTTTCTCAGTGCGTCGTTCACTCAGACACTCTCTGCATGTACAACAACTTTCTAAAAGGTCACCGCATATATTTTGCCGTGTTAGGTCTGCGTGGCTTTTCATTTGAGACTCTTTAGCTATTTGGAAGGAACGTGCGGAAGCGACTTGAAACTTGATGTATTTGCTGGACGCAGTTACAGTAATAAACAACAGGAACATTCGTCAACCAATCTTAAATAAATACTATTATATCTCAAATATATCGCATTCAGTGCTGGAATTACTGTCTATGGCAACAATTATAACACTATGCGCTTTGCTTGTTAATGACAGTTAACTATGTATTAAATAACCTATTTGCTCTTTAAAAACTAAAACCACACAATGATAAAATTGCGGCTTTATCTTAAATATGTGCTATTTGGTCATTAATACGTGATTTTACAAGTCTTGTAAAAATGCAAATTCCAACATATATTTTCATGGTATTCATAAAATATTTTACATTATCATTCTAGAAAAATCCAACATGAACTTCCAACATTCAAAATCTGGCTAAAAACATAAAATAGCAGCACACAGACAACTGAGTTCTTCAGAACAACTTTAATTTGCTGTCAGTATGTTATTGTGTGACTCTCACCATCCTGTAACGACCACAGTTTACATTCAGCACAACTATTTTTGTGTAAACTCCACTCCTGTGGCATCGCTCTGATTAGGAGTTACCCAAATCACATTAAAAGTTCATTTGTCCCCCATTTGTTTGTTTGAAGATGTGAACACAAGGAGCACCACAAGCGCTGACGTGCCACACTGACATCTGTTTACACCTCACAAAAACACACACACACCACCAGCAGCTTCACTTCCATCAGTCAGCATTAACTGATGTTGTTACAGTCCAGGGCTGTAAGTCACGACAGCAGCACACGAACACAGACGTAACAGAGCCAGTTTGGAAGGTGCTGTTGTTGTCATCCAAGTAACTCTTTGGTTTTGGTTGCCAGCTGTTTGTCAATATCCGCTACATAACCGTCTGCCATTTGTTGAACCTGGTGATATTAGAAAAATAAAACAATGACAAAAAAGTAAATGTTAACTGGATAAACTGATCTGAATAATAATTGTTATACACAGAAATATACAGTAATAAAAACAACAAAGAAGCCCTTGTTAAAGCTAAAACGACCAACATCTGACTTTTCAATATACCATTTAATACTCAAGTGTGTTATGAGTGATTTGTGATACAGAAATGGATAAAGAGGATATCTAGAACAAACGATTCCTCTGCAAGAAAAGATTAAAAAACATTTCATGTGGTTCATTAAATCAGTACATCAACTATAATCATGTCTTCAAGTGTAACGCACCAAATGCTAAACAGCTCAAAATTTCCCTGTGTCACCTGTTTCTCTATCAAGCGAATAGTGTCTTCAGAGACGCCCTCTTTGGACTTCTTGACTTGAGTGACAGCGTTGGAGCGTACTTTCCTCAGCGAGTCCTTGGCCTTGTTGCTGAACTGTTTAGCTAGTTTTGCCAGATTCTCTCTGTGTTCTCGTGTCACCCTTGAAGTCAAATATACAGATGAATAGTTTATAAGATATGACAGTAATGTATGGACTTCTGTGGGAGGTATTTAAAGTGTAGCTCGACAGCTGCATTGACACTGTAGTTCAGACTGTTACTTACACTTCAATATTATACAGCCTGACAGATTATTTGTTTATGACACGGCTGCACACCAGCAACAGCTATGAGCTAAAAAAAATCTTTTTTTTTTAAGGTAAGCTAAACAAAAAAGTTTGACAATCAACAAACTGTTGTTCTCTCTCAGTGTCTGAGGGCTGTAGAAGTTTCCCCATCTGATAATTGGCATTTTGTTGCAAGCCATTTGCAGACAGTCCTGAAGTAGAGTCTGTTTACTACAAACAATGTTCATAATTACTGGTTCTCAGCCAATCAAGCGTCCTGCTCTCTTTACAGATGCTAATGTATGCGGGAGGCTGTGCTGATTACAGGCCAGACAAACAGCTGCTGCTGAACAGATTCATAATCAAACAGTCGCATCATTCATCAAGATGCTGCGCAAAACTGTTCAGAGATTTAAAACCACTGCACAGGTTCTTTTGTTACGGAGTACAGAGGGAATCATGTGAAATTATGATACAAAGATATAACATAACATAATGGACAACCATCATTTCAAATATTCTTCTGCTGTGAAAGATCAGGAAAAGAAACATGAACAGCAAAAATTCTGTAGAATGAAAACAAACCAGTCATGTTCACAGTTTAAGGCTGCTGTGTCTGGAGTGGTTTCCAGTACATTGTACTGGTGTGTTACGAGCTTACAGGAGCGATACGGCTTGTTGCTACGGTGTTCTGTGTTGTTGCCACGGTGTCCTGGATGGTTGCTTGCTGAAGTTAAGCCACATCCAATAACATTCTGACTGTCAGAAGGGCGGGAGTTTCTCTTATAATGCAAGTCTGAGAGGATTTCATCTGTCATCTGGTTTATCAGCAACCGTAACTCTTCATGAAGCGTAATGATGATGATGAAGATTTGAGGCGAGTTCAGTGTCAGAGGTCATGCTTTGCTTTAGGGGTTTGTTCAAATCCTCTAGTTTAGTCATCAGTAATATTGATGTTAGCCCTAATAAAACAACAAAGACATCTAACAGACATCAGACAGACAGGAAGGGAAACAGCCACACACAGGGGGAACCGGGGAGAAAACAGCAGTGCGGAAAGTGACGTTCACAGAAAGGTGAGAGTGATCAGGGGGGTAAAACACTCACTTGGGAATCGGCACCCTGATGATGGTGCCCTCAACCTCTGGATTAAGTCCCATGCTGCTGTCTTGTAGGGCCCGGGCGACGGCTGCCGTGGCCTGAAGACACATACAAACACACATCTGAGCTGATGACAGCCAGCTGCTGCAGCCCCTCACACACTCTGCAGCTCCACCACCCTCATCTCAACAGACCACCCCTTCCAGACCTGTGGAGTCCCCCGACCACAGGCCCTTTGATCCAGGAGCTGGGCAGCATCTCGTGATGCTGGCGCTTCAGAGAGAGGGCAGTGGGCTGGGGAGGTGTGTGGTGTAGGAAGGGCCGCGGGCTGCTGTCAGCGATGGGTCCCCGGGGACGGAGCTGAGAGGTTGCAGCGCGGGACGCTGACCCACTGTGACCCTGTGTCAGCCTGTTCACCTCATAACCTATTACAGCTCATGTGGCCGTTACCTCAGAACACACTCTGAACTTGTGCACAGACTGTGTGGCATGTTTACATCATGAGGGTTTAGGTTTCAGGGATAAAGATGTCAGATTTTCTAAGCTATGTTAAACAGTACAGCTGTCTTAAAGCTGTAGGCACAAGTTTTAAACGTGTGCTGTAACATTTCTCATTATATTGCATGTTTAATTGAACATTGGATGCCATTTCATTTCACTTGTGCTGCTGACCACTTTATTTTTAGATGTACTTTGTACTTTCTTTCATCAGTTGATAGCACACATCCTAAAATGACGAGAATCATTTCTCTAACTCCAGTGGCACATCTTACCCCCGCACAAATTGCATTGGTTTTCACAGACGGTGAGTGAAAGGTTGGTGAAGACTGTCTTTCTGCATATGGGGCAATATAACGGGTTGTTGCTCTCTGACATATTTACATGTCCAACTGTTGTGAGATTTTGGCTGAAATGCAACATCAGTGACGACTGCTAATCAAAATCTGTGCAGTACAGCTTCAGATGTCTGAGAGATGCATGTATACATGAAGAATGGTGTCATTTTAAATGCATTTCCGTGAGGTCCGGGCTTCTTAAAAACATCCAGAAGTTCATTTATCATTACTTCACTTGTGGTTCAGAGTTTCACGCTAACTCAGAACCGTTGTGGTTAATATCTAAGTAAGAAAAAACACATGTGATTAAAACGCTGGGGTTCAAAGTCAGCTTGACAAAAACACTGAGTTAAAAGAGGGAACCAATGACACCAGCCACTGGAGCTCCTCATCTTCATCACAGCACCTTCTCTTTAATGAGTGACTGCAAACAAGGGTGGCTGCAAACAAGAGCTGTGGGCTAGAATGATCACACAGATGTTTGCCAGCAGTACAACTGTGTTGTCTTATGCTGGCCCTGTTAGGTGCTAAACGGTTACTGACACGAAAGAAAATAAATAGTTCATAGTGTCATAAATAGTGTCATGTTGGAACATGACAGTAGGAAATAATGTCAGAATTGTCTATTTTGGGTGAAGCGTTTCTTTAAATAGTGGCGTTAACTCTGGATATATGGCCCAGGATGGATGAATAAGGCAGATAACTCAAGATAGCTCAACACCCTGAAGGAAAGCAGAGCCTTCAGTAGTAAGAGGACACAGGCCAGAGGACACAGGCCAGAGGACCTCATCAGGTTTTTCTGACCACTGGCAGCGGGACGCATTTACATCAGTGTGGTGACAGGAGAAACAGGAAGGGCAGAAAGAGAGATATCGCACATTAACTCGGGTCTAAGTTCTGGAGGGCACTCTGCACTCATTCCTGGCCTCTGACACATAACCACAGACTCTTGGCCTAGATTTCAATCGTTCTCCAAGAACAAAGAGCTTCCCTCTACAATCAATCAATTTCTCTGCAACACTCATGCTGGAGAGAGTCCATCACGCTCAGGTTTCAGCAGAAAGAGTGTTTCTGCTGTGTGTGCTTGGCTTTGCATGCAACAGTATTAATGGAGATGGTTCCGTATAAGGGTCTGCTATGAAGCGATGGCTGGTTTGGGCCGTACCTCTGGGAAGCTGGTCATATTGACCACAAGGAGCTGTGAAGACTTCATGGAGATCTGGCCCAGCTGGTTGAGGGGAAACTTGCCATCTTTTGTGGTGACTGTAATGTGGTCCAACGCACCTGAACACACAGGAACACAATCGTTTGATTAATAGCGCAGGGTTTCTACTATGAATGAAATGAAAACTACTGGCAATGAAAATTCTTTTAGTTTTGCTGGTGTTTTCAGAATGCAAGTGTTTGACGCATTCGGTTTCCTTCCCCAACCGTCTCAAATCCTGTCACGTTACAGCGGTTCATGACTGTGAAGACACATCTTACTTTCCTTAAAGGAAAAGCATATCCTCTCCTCCCTCACACAGAAGCAGAACTTCTGACCAGCATCTCTTGTCCCTCATGTATCTCGTCTCTTCTGCTCTGTTCTGATGTTACAGCACATCCAGCACTAAAGCTTTCATCTTTGGATAAGAAAGTAAACACTCAAAATGCTCCATACCAGAGCGTATCTGAACAGTGTTACTTCACATGAAGTGTCAAAGCATGTGGTATTGATTGTTAAGACAAACACTTCATAAAGAACTATAAGATTAAAAATCAACTAAAGAGAGATTGTTTAGCTATTGTTTCAGTGACCTATCAGAAGTCTTCCTTCTGATTTACGTCTCTGAGGCTGAATACCAGCATCTGTCCAGCTGATGAATGAGTTGCATGTGGGATCAGAATTCATGTTCACTGGCCAAGTAAGTTACACAGAATCTGAACTTAATAAACATGACAAATCAAATACTTATGATATAACATTACACAATGCACCCAGCTTTCAACCCAGCCCAGTATAAGCAAAGGTTTAGTGTTCAGCAGGAATATGGACCCGCGGTGAGGTTTGGTCCTGGAATAGGACCTTTTTAACTTGGGTCTCCATGCATGTTTGTTACCTGGAACTATTCACATCTGCTAATGCTTCCATGAAACATATTGCCATTTCCTCTGCTAACCAAACCTTTGACAGGGAAGCTATTAGCCAAATGGGCTCTTCCTGGTGATGGAGAAATCTCTGTTATAAGAAAGTTGAGGCCTCATATTCAGATGAGGTGTTTGGAGAAACACAGATTCATGCTACAGCTGACAGAGCGTGTGCAGTGTGCCCAGACACCAGATCCCCACATTAATCCCCTTCTCCTCAAACGCTTCCCCTCAGCCGGCGTGATTCTCCTGACCTCATGATCAGCTCACCACTTAATGAAACCCAGATGATTCAATCAATAAAGTCTCACTGAGCTGGGTTAGTTCAAGGATGAAGCCATGCCCAGCTGGACCTCAGGTCTACTATACCTGGAGAAAGCTATCCACTGGTTTTCCAATCATGTCAGCAGCAGCTGCTCTGCTGGTAAAGAACCATCTTTCCATCATCTTTGAAGATCATGGGGTCATCATTGGAGAAGAAGCTCTCTGGGTGCAGATGATGAAGATACAGCATCAACCAGTAGGAGCTAACAAAGCCATGCTAACCAGCCAAACCCAGACCCCATTATTTAAACAGTGGTAGGTCTTTGTCCAGCTGAGCAGTCAAGGTTTGACCAGTTAGCAGGGCCTTGCTGGCATGCTAATGTATGGCTTTCTCCAGGTATTACAGGATTCAGACGGCTTACCGCTGTCTACAGGTATTACGCTGCTGTAAACCGGCGTGACCTGGATGCACTTGAGGAAGTGGGATCACAAACGGTAAGTGATCCAGGAATGGTCATGTGCAGAACACATGCAAAGATGGATCTCTGTTGATTATTCCTCACGAGAGGACGAGGTTACACAACACAAAACTCCTCATGTTCTATCGCTCTGTAATAATACAGCCCTCAGATGACCTCAAAATACAGGCTGTAACAGATGGGATGTAAGAACAATAAATGCCATTGATACTTTCAGAACAGAACGTGGCAAGCTTTAATATGCAAAAATGCACACCAGTCAAATTTAAATGTAGATTGTTGTTTTGATTCACAAAAGTTTCTGTGTGGTATTGCTGTTTATAACCATGTTCTGTTATATTAAATAAATATAATTCATCTGTGTTTAAAGAATCACTGTGGAACTTTAAACTAAAGAAAGAGAGAGAGTGAGATGGACTGAAACACACGTGTGATCTAATGATGACAGTGTGTTTATGTGTTAGCGTCACAAGCTTCTGACCTGGTGAGGTTCGGATGCTGAGACTGCGGCTAAAATCATCTTTCAGCGTGACCAGGACAGCAGCCATGTCCTCCTTCACCTCCTCCAGACTGATAATATCCTCCACCAGCGCTGCATTGATGTTCACTTTGACTGKTGCTGCTTTTGCCTTAGCTGACATCAAAAAAGAACAAGAAACATTAACGTCTTCACCTCTGATGTCTTCAAAAGGAGAGAGATGGAGACAGAAATAAAAGACTGTGACCAGCATGCTGGCTGATTATTTTAGCTATTACAAATGAAAGCAGGATTTGAAGGTCAAAGAGGTTTTTCTTCATATGGGCTGAGTGAACCTAAACAATATCTATTCCTGCCCCTATGGTTTAAGCTCTTTGTTGTGGCTCTGTGAGGATGTGTAGCTGTGCTCTTGCCTTTACTCTTCTTTGTGGCATAAAGACGAACGTGACTGGGCAGATCTGTGGCTCGGGTCAGAGACGGGACTCTGGACGCAGCCACTGCTGGGCTCCTCACAGAGGGCAGAAGTCTGCTCAACACTGGCCGCAGGAGACTTAACGCCATGTCCGTGAAAACAGCTCTTAAAAATAGAGGAAAGCAATTAAACAATGGGAAAAAATGATAAAGCAAAAACTGTCAAATATAGACGTAATTATGAGATATTCCCAAAAAAATGAAAACAAAAACAAAGATCTGTTAAAAAGTTCACTTGTTATTTGTTGTTAGAAACCAGGGTGTTACTAAAATCTAAATAACCTATACTAGGGAACCAGACTCACAGAAATATCACAAATGAAATCTGTTTTACATTAAAAATACTGTTATTTTTTCTAGACTGCAAGGAGATAAATCAGACCGAAAAATAAACGTCTGAATTAAGACTGAATTAATTAAGTTCAGAGATTAATGGATTTTAACATTGTGTTAACTGTGCTAGGAAACTAAATCTGATATGATCCCAAACAACAAGTGTGATGAGTTCTGAATGAGCAGCCACAGATATATATGAATATAAATATAGATATATAGGAAATTATAATATAGTCACATACAGTTACACATTTAACATTAACATCAAAAACCAGTCCTAACAAATGTGAGTGGCACGCTCCACTAGATCTCTTTCTACAGAGATAATTATCTCAATGCAACCCCCCGCCAGGCCATAACATTTCACTATTTAAATCATCATAAACAATCACTATAACAATAACTATGAGCTTACAGAGAACACAAACACAATGACAACGATACGAGAAGCATTTGGAATCACTTTTAAAATGTTTTTCCCCTTAAATGATAAAACATTGATAGCCAACTAAAAAAAGGATTCACATATTTACTGCAGCACATTAGCTTAGACTAAACAATGTTATGATCCATTGGTCTGGATGCTAATATGTCTATTATCAGTTTATATGTATTAATGTTTTTTCTTGAGTTGAACGGCCTACAGTCTGAGAAGTATTAACACACCCCTCAGCAAACTGAACATTATTATTCAGTACTGTTCATGTTTGTGAAGTGTTCAGACGCAGGCCGGTCATGAGGAAGAGGAGCAGCGCTCGTCTTCAGCTGCTCACAACAACCAGCCGTGGCTCATAACTTCACCTGTTAGTGTCTTTGTTATGTCTAGGTGTGCGTGTCTCTCGTCACAGTACAGACNGTCATGAGGAAGAGGAGCAGCGCTCGTCTTCAGCTGCTCACAACAACCAGCCGTGGCTCATAACTTCACCTGTCAGTGTCTTTGTTATGTCTAGGTGTGCGTGTCTCTCGTCACAGTACAGACCTGCGGTCCCCACACCCAACAAATGAAACGTGGTCGGTCTGTTTGTTTTAACAGTTGCCTCGCTCTCCTGTGATGAAGATAAGATGAAGATAACTAACGCCACGGCTCCGCTAGCAGCCGCTGCGGAAAACACGCGACGGTTTCTATCAGCTTCGATGCGGCCGCAGCTGTTACAGTTAAAGGCGGTTTTGGGAGACAGGGGCTGTTTTGCTTCATGGTGTGGATGAAGAGGAGGTGAATGCGGGCCTTTGAGGACAAGTCAAGCAGAAATCCGGCGCACAGGTGGTGTGTGTTTCAGCGTCTGTACCGTCATGAACGAGAGCGGTTAAACCCTCACGTTTACAGTATCTCGTCGTTTATGATGCGGAACATCTTTCTAATGAGCATCACTATGAACTATCGCCGTGTGACGCCTGGTTTTATGTAACCCGGACACTTACTGAGTGCAGCTTTATTTCAGCTTATGAACAATCCTAAACTTACATTGTTTGTGATATAAATTCCAGTATACGTGACCTGATATATGAAAAACCTTCTGAAATTAAACAAAAACATGACTTTATATTTATATTATATTTACAGTATAATAATGCCCTATACAATCAGTAATAATACTGTTTCTAGGCATTACAGAATGAAAAAAAATTAAAGCACCGAAAGACAGTCACTGTGCATAACTTCAATGTAATACATGACAAAATATACACACACATCTGTGTACGGCGAGAAAGTGCAGCTCACAACAACCAGCCGAAATCTCATCGCTACAAGCAAAAACTGACAAAACAGTAAGAGTAGATCCGTTCAGACGCGTTCACAAACTTACTGTACTCGTGCAGATGAACGTGTCCCAGCGGTTCGTCCTGCTGCACTTCCGAACACATGCGCGGCCCAAGGGCACACGTCACCCCGTTGTAGCGTGCAACGTCATCAGAACGCACCGGGAACGTCACTCTGCGGCGCCTTTGTTTGCACAGGTAATGCTAGGCTAACCGACTGTGAGTTTTGTTTTGTTCGTGTAGCAGATTCTGAAGCATTGCCACTTGTGTTTTGTACGTAGTATTTCTGGGGGGAGCAAAGGAGAGGATTACTAGAGGAGGGTGAGTGTTATTACGAACTGCTTACAGCGTTAGCATTGCTTACCACAATAGTGCTATGTAAAATCATTTGTTTAGGGGTTTTTCGCTTACCGTTGGATTTTTTTATAATATGACAGAGTTTACAATAATAATTACTGCAAACCTTTGTAAAGAGTTATGGATGAAATATTTGGTAAAAGACCATATCCTGATGTGGACACTATCATTGTGTGGTTATATACTTTAAGCTAAACTGTCACTCTGGTAAATTGGGATAATGTTTAAGCAGGCATTACTTTGTAAAGAAAGAAAATGACAAAACTGGAGGGTTTAATGGAACATTAGAGTTAACAGCAAAATTCACAGTCTGAACTGAAGAATCAAACTTTTCATCGGGGTTGGAGTTAAACTCTGGAGGACCTTTAGAAATAAGGTTCTCTACCTCTGGTTTGTAGTGTCTTAGCAGCACACAGAAACCACAGTGTGTATTAGACACCCAATCAACATCACTGGAATATTTGTGTTCCCTTTTCTCAGGAGCGTAATGCAGTCGGCTGCAGAGACTGTGGAAAATGCCTCCATCCTGTCTGGTGGTTCGGCACAGGATGGCCATCGGCTCTGGATCGGCAACATTGACCCCAAAATCACAGAGTGAGTGTTTTCTCCACAGAGAGCCTGGCTGGGGTGGGCTGCACTGCCTTCCAGACAGACCTGCGGACCTGCCTGAGTGATTGATTAGCTGTGTGTGTCTTTGTGCTGGAGAATGAGCAGATGACGACAGGGCTTGTTTAAAGAGCCACTTGGCCGTGGAGATCTGTTTTGCTGAGGGTCTGTCATCATTTCTCATTCACCTGATGTGTTTACTCTGTGAACCTGTAGCTGCTGCCCAAGGTGAGGGAGGGGCAGACGGGTGGGGGTGTGACACAGAAGGGAAGTGAGAGAGAAACCCTGGAAAATGTACAGCTTGCCCAGGCTGCTGTCTAGACGGGCGTTTCCGTCCCCCTCACTCCTCTGTTTTTCTTTAAATAACCTGCTTGAATGAAAACAGCCGTGATGCCCGTACACTGTTGATTGAGAAGATTAATTAGTTCACATGCTGGGAATGTTTGTAGTACCGGGTTCCACTTCAGAGTCCTGGACACACACACACACACTCCAGCGAAATGAGGTCAGAATCACCCAAAGGCAGTTTTGCTAGGGTTTAAGTGTATAAGTGGATGATTGAGGAGATTGTTTGGTGTTGTGGTGTTGCTGCGCTGAGACGCCGTTGCTGCGCTGGGGCGGCGTTGCTGCCGGTGACACGTGTACCGTTGGTCTGTGCCGGTGACACGTGTGCCGTTGGTCTGTGCCGGTGAAACGTGTGCTGTTGGTCTGTGCTGGTCATTGTCAGAGCATTAAGTCACAATGTTGCATTCTTTTCACCTGACCAGTGATTCAGTCCCATCCAGTTCAAAATAAGCTGCTTTTGCAGTCAGCTGGTCATTGTTACAACATGAGCTTCTGCCTTGAATGATCCTGAAAGCTGCTGTGGTAACAGGCCGACACATTGAGCTGTCCGTAACCCGCTGGGGCTCTTTCAGGACCGGTGATGGATCTACCATGTGCTGCAGGTTGTTTGTGCTTCTGCTGCTTTTGGACTTCAGCTTCACATTGTCTGTTATGTCTGGCGGGCAGCAGGAAACTGAAAACCGATGCATCCGATTGGACAGCGTGAGGCTGACCTTAAGAGCTGACCTTAAACGACACGCTCTGAAATAAACACGCCTGCTGAATATCTGAGCCGCTTTCTCATCCTGTCATCTGTTTCAACTTTTTTCACCAGCAAGATAGAAATAAGAGATACAAATGGGTCCAAAAATACATTTCAATTAAATAGATAATAATAAAATATATGCTATATATAAATATATTCATGTAATATTTTCATGTTACTGAAGCTCAGTTGGTAGAAAATTGCACCAGCAGTGTCAAACTCATGAGTGTGTTGGGTGGGAGTGTAGTGTACACTGTTCTGGATAAAAATATGATGTGAGATAGTCTGTGGTCTGTATTCAGTAAGTTTGAATCTTCACAGTAGTTTAAGGGGTTGAAGATGACATGGACTCGTTTGGGGTTGAAGATGACATGGACTGACACGTTTAGCTCATGGCTTTCACAACATACTTTAAGTCAAAGAGTTTGCTGTCTCTCTGGACGGACCCCCTCCTTCCCCCACGGCACATTTTATGGTCCTCTGGAGGAGAGCATTGTGGTCTGAAAAAAAATCTATGTGTTGTTGGTTTAAATTAGATCTCTATCAATTCCTCAATCTGCGGCAAGCCAGGAACATCCGTGGCCCGAGCCTGAGAGGGTGGAGCCTGGGAAAGTGCAAATTTCTACTTGTAGCAAAGCTCTTGGGAGAGGAGGGGAAAACATTCCGGCCCGGACCCCCAGCTCAGCTCAAACGCCTACCTTTCCAGATTTAAAAATAACTCCAACACAATATAGACATTTCAGACAACTCCACAGTCCAGTGCACGAGGTTGCGCGTCACACTGGAACAACAATAATATAGCAAGAAGTTTCACTAAACTATTAATGTAATGCATGATTTTCAACATCACAGTTCTGACTCTCATAGTTTTTCAATCCATTTCTCAACTCGTATCTTTCTATTAAAAGCTTTACACCAGTGTTGCCATTTAGTGGCATTTGTCTCAGTACCAGCAGCATCCGAGAACATTTACAGCCCTGGTGTTCCCACAATTCACTTATCCTAACTTGTGACATCATACAGGAAAAAAACAGTGTCACACTTACAACATATATATATATATTACTAGCAGAAATGTTACTGTCAGTGGATGTGATGTCTGGGGATGCAGTTATGTGTAGCTCACCATCTATGAAATATTGAAATATGAAATATTGTTAGATTGTTTGTTGAGCTGAGACAGAGAAACTCTCAGATACGGTGTCTGTTTCTGCAGCTCTCTGTGTCAAACACTCTGTAATGTAGTGTTATTAATGATGCAATCACTTCCTGATAAATAACATCTCACTCTGCTACTCTTATTGTCTTTTTCACTATAGATTATAGGTTATTAGTTATTGGTTATACTGTAGCTATTGGTTGTTGGTTATAGGTTATAGATTTTCAAACTTATGTCATGCACTGATATTTATGGATGTTTTTAAAGATATCAAAATGTGTTGCCCCTGCAATGACATCATGCTCTACAGGGCATTAAAGCTGCACTCTGTGATTGTTTGTCAAATTAAAGTCTTGTGGGAATTCAGACTTCCGTTGTTTAATCACCTCATTGTCCCCCTGCTGTATCCTTTGTATTGTGTGAATGAAAGATTGACTACAGTTATAAAGGTGTAAAGAGCCTGTCATTCTGATCAGACCAGTTTATGACGTATATGTGTCATGCATTATTCCCCTGTTCCTTTAATAATGGGTCACTCACTCATCATCTTTACATTTATTAGTGGTGCTCACTGAGATAAGCGTCATTGTAAGATTAGCTGTTATTCTGGAGAATTAAACGATCTGAACACTGTGGAGCGAGTTATGTAGCAAGTCAAAGTGTCTGTAAATATGTGAAAAATCCTGCAGTTAGGAGAGATTTAAGATCGTCTCACTCTTTCTGTCACTCTTTCAGGTATCATCTAGTGAAGCTCCTGGAGAAGTTTGGCAAAGTGAAGCAGTTTGACTTTCTGTTCCACAAGTCTGGACCTCTGGAGGGTCAGCCGCGAGGATACTGCTTTATCAACTTCAGCACCAAAGAGGTGGTTCTTCTCATTAACATCCACTGACCACCACAAGCCATGGCTGTTCTGATCCAAGGTTAAGTGTGAGGCACCGTCTCAGAACATCTCAACCTGTATGAGGACTTGAGACCAGCCATTATTGTTCCCATCATTTCACCTTATTTCCAGTAGCAGCTGAAATGATATGCAGACACACACAGAGCATCCAGTATTCCCTCTAACTGAGGACAGACATACATACTTACCAACATACTGTTAGTTCATTTTAGCATTACATTCACCAGAAGAAGTTGAATTCTGTAACTGAACGAATATGACTACAGATAATTGTGTTGGATGCGGTGTGCAGGACACAGTTTGCAGTCATGCAGGCAGGACGCAGTTTGCAGTCCTGCAGGCAGGGCTCAGTTGACAGTCCTGCAGGCAGGGCGCAGTTGACAGTCATGCAGGCAGGACGCAGTTGGCAGTCATGCAGACAGCATGCAGGATACAGCAGACACTGACATCTGCACACTTTACACCTGCACCAGCTTCTAAAGTGAGAAAAGTTTGATTGTTGTGAGATTGTAATAATCCTCAAACTCCTTCATCTGTGTGTTTTGTGTCATGTGATCACAGGAAGCTGAGCGTGCCATTCACTGTCTGAACGGAAAGTTGGCACTTTCTAAGAAGCTGGTGGTGCGCTGGGCTCACGCGCAGGTAAAGGCTGATATTAACAGAGGTGTGTTTATGGGGTCTGAGGAAGCCTTGACTCCCTTAAAAGACTAAACAAGATGTAGAGCATCTTGACAAACTACTCGGATTTATTAGTGAAAAATAGTTGGCATTGCTCTGTAAAGATTGCTGTGTTTCTGTAAACTTCTAACATGAGTTATATTACTGTCAGTGCAGGACACGCACTGACATTCAGCTCAATACATATGATATACAACACGAGACACTGGCAGTGTTTAACAGATTTATCTCTGAAAGAGGCATCATAACTGAAATGTAGTTACACCCCATACACACGTTTCACACAGTACATCTGAAATACTCACCAGTTCATCTGTGGAATCTGTGTGTTGCCCTAATACCTGAAGTCATTTATTCATGTGGTCTGTTACTTCATATTCCTACATCATACTGTATGTCATTACCACAATATTACATATTCATAGCATGACATTCCAGCTCCACCCCTGTAGCAGTAATAGATGGTGGAACTGCGTCTAGAGACTCACCCCTCCTGGTCTCTAACAATGGGCAGCTGCCGCTGAGAGGGTGGAAATCCTGTATGATTGAGAATCCCACCCTCCTGTGCCCCGCCCCTCCCATCTGAGGGGAAGGACAGCAGGCAGGGGTCAAGGTCAACAGTGCAGAGTTGTTGACAACAAGTAGCAGCACACGGGTCTGTTGCAGTTCCTCCACCCAACATTCTGCTCTGCTGTGTGGTTTAATCATCGCCATGACAACAGACCCTGGACGCTTACTATTACTATTACTAATACTATTACTAATACTATTACTCCAGATGATGAACTCAGGTTTGTAATGTAGTTGTTACATAGACTAAAGCTGCTGTTTCTCTGTTTCTGTGGGCAGGTGGAGGCAGTACCAGTAGTCATACAGGACAGTGTTTATTGTGCACAAGAGATTTACTCACAGGACACATCAAGAAATGTTTTATGAAGCAGAATCCTGTGGTTCTTTTATAATGAACCTGTTAAAAGCATTCAAGCACAGTTTGTTTCTCTTGGGTTTAAAAGCCAGTTGCAGTTTTACAGTAATTGCGTTCTCAGTCTAAAAACATGATTGGACAAATATTTGTGTGTTGCAGGTTGAGACATTAATAATTTTCTGTAGTAGAAGTTTACTAGCACATACATAGCCTCAAAGCTAACGTATGTACATAAACACAAAGTTATGAAACTCTTCTGTTATATCACTGGTCTCAATATTTGTGTGTTTATTTGTTCACTTTTAGAGGTTTGAATCCTTTAAAGGAGACAGAAATCTGCCTTCCAGTTTAGAGCCGTCATCCAGTGCCTCTGAGCAACTGGCCACCACACTGAGGTTTGAGACTTTTTATCTCTCCTCATTTTTACTTTCACTGTTTTAAGTTTATACCCACACTGCAAAATGTCTTAACGACAATAAATAACTGCTGCTGCTTTCACTTGATCAAAAATAATATTTTTAAAGTATCATGTTGTAGCACAATAATCTGTAAGAATTATTTTATATTGAGTGTTTTTGGCCTGTCCTCATGTTTATATCTTGCTTAATTATTTCATTATTTTCACAGTTTCATTAAAACAAAATTTAATCTCAAAATATACAATACAAATAATACACAAACATTACTTGTTTGTTATTGATTTTTACAGTCATGTGAATACATTTTAATTATTACTAAATAAATAAAAAAGAAACAAGTTTATATAATAAGTAATGAGATGTTAAATGTATGATTAATATACAGACATAGTTGGAATATTGTAGTTTCACTACAATATTCCAACAGTTTTCTAAAGACAGAATTACTGCAGCATATATGATGATGTTGAGATACATTGAGGCACAGTGAAAATAATTCAACTTTATTGTTTGATAATATGTTTAGCCATAAAAACGTGAAAACAATCAAAACTATCAAATGGCTGTTTCATCATCTCTTCTGTTCCAGCTGTGTGGAGTGTCTGATGTGTTTACAGAACAGACGTAACTCTATTGCAGTGCTCCATTTCAGCTGGTGTTTGTCACTGATTTCTTTTACTGTCTCTGTTCTCTACACTGCTGTTAAAGTGTTAATGCAAAGATTCGTGCCATCGAGGCCAAGCTGCAGATGATGGAGGACAACCCGGATGACTTCTCTGGACCCTCAGCGTACCTCTACAACAAACCCCCCGAGAACAAGGACAGGAGGTCTCAGCCCTACCACAAGCAGGTCCGCAGGTTCAGGAGATGACCTCTGAAACGGAGTCTCTGCTCTGCTGTGGCTCTGAGGTGTGAGGCTGTAATAATTTATAATGTGATAGAAGTGAAACGTCATTTGTAGTGGATGTTTTGTTACCACAGATAACTAATGTATGGAGCATCTGTAAACAAACATTGTGATGTTTTTTACCTTTTACAAATATTGATGTTAGTTTCAGTTTTTCAGGGGCTGGTAATTAACATTTTTGCACCGGTTTGGCATTTCAGACAGATTTCCTGATACCTGTTCTTCTGTTGCTGTGTTTCATTCAGCTGTATATGTGGTTTCCTGCTGTGCTGCTCATAGAAATATTGTTTTGTTTACTGTTGTTTGTGAGTAAAAGAATCTAAAATGATTCAAATTCCACATTGAGATTTTACATGTATTACTCAGTTTGACACACATTGAGATTTTACATGTATTACTCAGTTTGACACACATTGAGATTTTACATGTATTACTCAGTTTGACACACATTGAGATTTTACATGTATTACTCAGTTTGACACACATGTAAAACAAGCACAAAATTCTCATTACAGCTACACTTTGCTGTACAATTTTTACAATTGCTGTACAATTCAGCTTGTAATATTATACCTTAATTTTTAACGTGTGAAGTGAAAAGGGCTTTATATCAGGTCTGCACAAGGAATCAGGACAGCGTGTCACTAAAGTGTAAATATTCAGGTCTTTTAATGGATATTATGCTCATGCCATATTAAAAATAAATCAAATGTTGTGCATAGAAAGGTTTTTTCTCTTGAATTGGAGAGATGTGTGAATGAATCTGTTCCGCTGTGGTGGTATGATGTCTCGGTACACAACTGAATGTCTCCACACAGTTACTACAAAACAAACACATTTCATATTTCGATGTTATTTTGGATAGATTACAACCCGACTGTCGGTCTGATTATGAATCACGATCCGTCATTTATATCGGTGAGAAACTCTGAATATGTTCGTCAATGATTTGCGCTTTTCAACATAACGGCGCGTTCGCGTTCAATCCTCTGTCGCCGAAAGTTGAAATGTAAATGAAACAGTAACGTAATAAAAACGTTATATTGGGCTTAGCTGCTGTTTCCGCAGATGTAATGTTGACTTCAGTCCGCAGCCGCACACAGCGGTGTAAGTGTTCAGCTCTTATTATAACACGTGCTGCTATCAGCACTGAGACGCGACACGCAACTGCACTCAGTGTCTGTATGCAGGCCTGCCAAACATGAGACGGAATATGAGCAAATTACAAATTATTTTACAAATAATAAAAGTATAATTGATGACATTATATTCTGAATAATTATTTGCGTTTATGTTACGCACACGATCACATGATTGTGATGAAAAGCTCGGAAAGCTCGGAAAGTTTTCAGTCAATTTGTAAAAAATAACACGCCGAATAAAACTACAAATTTGAAACAACAAAAATGTACATATATATTTTAAAGATAGACGAGTGATAAATCACAACAATAAAAGTAACGGGTGATTGTAGAAACAATTGTAATAATTCGTGATATTTGTCGTAAGTATTTTACATGGAATAGTTTATTTAATGGTTTAAAGTCGGTATAGGCTTTTGTATGCCTCTTCTTATGTGCTATAAATGAATTATATTCAATTATATTTATATATATATATATATATATATATATATATATAACACTGCTTTATAAATTTCGGTCATTGTTTTTCGTTATTCTGAGCCGTTTCTCTGCCCCCCTCTGATCTGAAGGGAGGAGAGCAGGAGCCCCTGCCAGCCCCTTTATTTTCTCCACTTCCTGCATTCAAACAACTGCATCCCAAAGAGGGGAAAAGTCGTAGGAAACATCCTGCAAACAGTTTTAAATAAGGCGAGCGTTTGAGCTGCTCCGTGAAGCCTGGCGTTTATCGGGCCGTTCAGATTGACACCGACCGCGGGGATAAAGACACAAACGCCGCGTTGCGCTCGGGATACGCGGGGTCCAAAACTGCTGCTGTTTCTGCCTTTTTCATGTATTGGAAAAATGAGGTTTTGGCCCCTCTATCAGAGGGAAATCAATTTCTATCCGAAGGAATTCCCGCAAAACAGGTAAGAGTCTCCCTCACAACGACAGCAGATGCGGTTTTGTTTCACATAAAGAGATTTTGTGGCGCAGATAGTGGCTTTGTGACGGTGCGAGTCTCTTCTCCGTCTCAGGACCTGTAACATCTTCACCTCACACTGATGTCATGAGAATCAGGGGCTATTATGAACAGTGAGGTTTGGGTCCGTCCTTCACGCGCCGAGTCTGCGGAGAAAAATTACATTTTAATTACAGCCATTAAAAATCAAACGTGCGATTCTTTGGGTGGCCCGTCGCTCCTCTGATTGGCAGCTGAAATTGACACTCTGGGTCCCTCTTATCTCCAGCATTTCAAGCTATTTGTAATTGCAGGTAGTTTATTTTTTTCAGCTGCCTGGATTGCGTGGAAATACGATTATGGAAAGAGACGCGGGTTAAGTGTGGAGAAAAAAGCAATGCAAATTTAAATCGCTTCATTCAAACAGGGTTTTTGTTGCACAGTTGAAGCGTTTTATTGTTTGGGCAGATATATAGAGCAGAGGAGCGTGTGTCTGAGAGGTGAGCTGTCTGGGATGGAGAGCTGTGAGCTGACCGTGGCTTCTGTGTTGTAGGTGATTTCTCCAGACTCGCAGGACACACCGGGAGCGTCGCGCTGCCCGGACAGCCGACACACGCGCGCAATGGTGAGACCTCCACACTGGCCTTCACAGCGCAGCCCTGTTTATTCATTTTAATAAACGAATTCACTATTTACTAATACACCGCCATACGTCTGCAATTGATCTACAGACTAAAGTCTAACAGCTTTTAAAATGTTTACTTTACGCACAGGAAGCGTTATTTAAACGTTGTGTTTTCTTCAGTCACAGTCAGACGGAGACTCTCACAGAGGTAACATGGAGAAAGACGACGCGCGCTCCTCGCCCAGTCCGCCCTCAACTCCGTCCGTCTGCTCGCCCGCCTCCACCGCCTCCTCCGTGCCGTCCACCGGGAAGAACGTGTGCGCGAGCTGCGGCCTCGAGATACTGGACAGATACCTGCTGAAGGTACGAGCGCGCGCAGTCAGCGCCTTATATAGCAGTTAATATGTAACACATCTGGTTTATGACAGACACACACAGTGCAGAAACCATCGTCGCTTTACTGGTTTAGTGTGTAGGACATGTTTCATGATGCTTTATTGTTTAACTGACTGTAAATATTCGCTGTATATTGTGTAATTGTGTCAAATATTGTATTTAACAGTTTTATAAACATTCCTCACATTTTACTGCCCGTTGCTCTATATGCGTGTCAGGTTTGGTTGAATTATATTTTTACACAATTTTTCGTTAAAGTGAAACGATTTAAAAGGTTTATGTGTGAATAATACCTTATTCCTTAGGCCCTGTAACATATTAAATAATCTGAAGAGAGACATTTGGTGTAAATCTGAGCCTTACAGTTATTGTGTTGGCATGAGATCTCTCTGACAGCAAACATAACATTAACATAACATTATTATCACAGCCGAACACGAGAGCAAATGAATACAAACCTGTTGGGATTCAGTGACGTTTCTCCGTGGATCTCTGTCCGTTCGGTGTTATTAACGGAGCTTGTGGTGACGGTACGAACGGGGATGGAGTCGCAGTTTCTGCAGGACGCGCGTGTGTAACTGCAGCTCGCCGTCTCTCCGTTCCGCTTCTTACGGAAACGAATAAAAGCGGGCGTGAGTTCAGACGCTTTTCCGTTTATCCAGGACGGATTTTTCCGTTTCCCGATCCTGTTCCCGTTGCATCTCTCAGTGCGGAAGCGTCAAAAACATCGCGTTCATTTTTCTACAGACAGTAAAGAATATAGTAATACCAACATTTGTCTAAAATATTACAGAGTTTCATGAATCATGATTTTCACTTAAAACGGTTACATTTTAGCCTAAAATTAAAGGAATCATTTGAATTAGGTTAAAATAATGAGACGAATAGTTAGAATAAAGTAAGTGTATAGTTTACATGTATAACTTATGCTGTGGTTGTGTTTGCGCAGGTGAGCGGTCTGCTCTGGCACGTGCGCTGCCTGGAGTGCAGCGTGTGCAGGACGTCCCTGCGCCAGCACAGCAGCTGCTACATCAAAAACAAGGAGATCTTCTGTAAAATGGATTATTTCAGGTAGGGTAAGTTTTTACTTTCTGTCCATTACAAGTGTTGCGTGTTGATGGGTGTCAAAATGTCAGTTTCTTAAAAATCTCTTCTTAATTTTTACCACAAAAACACAAATACAGCTACACAATATGTCGTTTGTAAAAAAGTCAGTAAACACATTATTATACGATTTTATTCAATTATTCATATATACAATTATTTGTATTATATTGTTTATACAATTATTTTAATTACGGCAAGTATTTGTATCTTATCACGTTTATGCATTTTTACTTGCGACCTTTAACAAACGCTTTATTAGAAAATACATTTGATTTATGTAACAAAATGTTTGGAAATGTAGTTATGACAGATTGTGCTTCGCTTGTGCGCTTGCGGAAATGATTTCTATAAAATAGTAGTAAAACACAAACTTATTTTCGGGGGAAACTGTGGCTGTAATTAAATGAAGTACATGACATAATAGATGAAAGGTTTCTGTTAGGCTGCTGTCCAATGCAGGAGAGCTTTAAAACTCTGCTGTAAGTAGTTCACGTTTAAATAGACCTTATTATATAATGCAAGATATCAGAGACGTATTCTGCGCAAACTGTGACTATCTGAACGGCGCTGGAAATCTCAGCAGCACCAGTTTGAGGAGATGAAGCGAGACAGACGGCGGGGAGACGCCGTGGAGCTCCCAGCCTGTGAATGGTGCTGATGTTGTGTAAATAACTGCCCCTTTAAGGTGTCGCAGAAGAGGGTTTGTTTTCTGTGTTAAGACCAATAATGTGAAGAGCTGCTTCAGAAAATGCCGCATTTCTCACTGATCTTCAGTTCAGTTCTGCGCTTATCTGTGGAGAAGAGGCACCAAACCGAGTTTATTAGCGTTTACAGCGCCTATGTTATAAATCTCATTACCTATAAATGGTCAGTTTTTGCAATAACATTGTGGAACAACCGCAGTGTTTATGAAATATGCAGTGGTTTATTTTTTCATTGACTGGATGTGCATTTCATTCATAATAATGATCAAATATTAACCGTTTTTTAACTATTAGTTCAGTTTTTTAGCCGCTGTGATTTTTATTGTGAGATGATGTCGGATCATATAAGAGCTTTTCTTCTAAAGAAAAGGTTGAGAATGCAGTTCTCCAGACACGTACAGAAGCTTTAGAGTAAAACAGAGCTGAAAGCTTTTCCCTCAAGGATGATTTTGTTTCATATCACGTTCCTCTTCTGTATTTGAAAAGAGCAGCTACAGGGACTTCTGATGATTTTCTCATGACTAAATACAGCATCAGTCATATATAAACATCTCCCCGCTGATGGTTTATTTACATGCAGTCGTACCAGCAGGAGAATTCTGATTGAATCTGTGAAGTTTTCATGTTGGCCTTGTAAAAGATACACTAATAGCTCCAAGCTTGTGGAGACGAATGATGTTTAGCGGAGGAACGTGTGTTTTCTTCTGTGGTGGCACTGAATCTATAGTCCTCAGCTTCAGCAGAGCAGGAGATTACTGAAGACTTTCCCCCGGGCAGAAACAGGAGGAGTTTGTGGAAGGACTGAAAGATTGTATGAGTTGTTCCACCATTTTCAAGTAATTGCTACTAAAACGCCAAACCAGTAAAATGAGCTTCTGCTCATTTATGTTTATATTTATATATCTGGAAATCACTGTCAGGTTATTTCTGTGACCTCAGTCAATCATTTTACAAAACTGTTAGTTGTATTTACTGTTATTTTCAGCTGTGGCTGATGGTCACTGAGATTATTGTTGTAATAAGTTATGACGACCCTTTAATCTGTGACTTTTTGTGTATTTCTATGAAAAGTTAAGATTGACTTTTAGAAAATGTTCTCTAGCAAAGTTCAAACACAAACATTATTAATTTAAATTATTAAACTTTATTACTTACACAATAGCACGAAATTTAACATGGTGCAAAACAAAATACAAATAAAATGTTAAAATGAAGAACTGACAGTCAGTTTAAATGTAATAATCTAAATTTAGACGCTGTGTAGCCATCCTTTAAAATAATGATCATATCAATATCTGTTTATTAAATGGAAAGTTGAAGTGTGAGATAAACCGATGAAAATATTCTCATGTCATTTGCTGGAGGGAAAGAAACTGGGCTTTTGTTAGTTTAAGAGACGTTACAGAAGAAACAGGGCTTCATGTTTAAAATTTTCATTTGAAAATAATTAGCAGGAAACACTTTTAGCTTAATAGTCAGGGAAAACAGCAAAAACAGCAACATGATGTTAAAAACCTTCTGTGTTCACTGAATTATAACAAACTAAAGTGATTTCAATAGAAATTAAAATTGTAAGTCTGATGTTTGTCTGATGGGACAGAAGTGATGCAGGTGGACACTGACAGATGTCTGATGACAGACACTTTTTGGCAGCTGGATTGTTTTGGTGTTAGACAGTCATCAGATGACAGGAAAATGATTTCTGTTCAATTGTAGTAAAAAAAAGAGAAAACAAAACATGAGACTGTGTGTGTGTGTGTGTATGTATGTGTGTGTGTGTGAGTATGTGTGTGTATTTGTGTGTGTGTGTGTGTGTATGTATGTGTGTGTGTGTGAGTGTGTGTGTATGTGTGTGTGTGTATGTGTGTGTGTGTGTGTATGTATGTGTGTGTGTATGTGTGTGTATTTGTGTGTGTGTGT